>BCLG01000706.1:109201-165501 GCA_001602295.1 Zoysia matrella | reverse complement strand
TCAAAAATTTGTACTGCTACTCCATAAGAGAGATATAATACAACCAACGTTTTTATTTTGAAAGTTTGGTTGCATTTATAGATTGTATTTCTTCATTTGTCTGATCTTTTTATCCCTAGTTCATATTTCATACCTCATTAATTTCACAATATAAATGTTAAATATTTATCTATTGGTAAATTGAGACAAAAAGTTAGCAACGATATTTTCTCTGAGCGTGGCTTTCTTAGCACGCGGGGATGTGCCAATGAAAAATTTTGTTAGAGTCAATTATATAGGTTAACTTCATGATTTAAGTAAAGTTGTCGATGTCAAACTATCTCATAATTTCATCAAACAAGTATACACAAGGATTATTAGATTTTTGACATTACAAATTAAATTAATTGATGTCAAACAAGGATTATATGCTAAGTATAAACAATTCATGTGAGACTATCTCATAATCCACTTTCACTTTTGGACCTACTCTTTCGCTTGTGCTCTTTTCTATGTTTCTCTCCTCTCCATAAGCATCTAGTATCATGAAATATTTTTTCAGTGGCTTGACAAGTCCTCTCACCTATTTTTTAATTGTTGTCGCCATAAATTTTTGACAACATCTTTGTCTATTCATCTTGTGAAAAAGTTTCTGATAAATATTATATATTTTATTATAATTTGCTTTATTATTAAAGGTATTTAAAACACCCCTCCTTGCATGTTCAGGTGCCGGGCCGACTCCGGGCGGTTCATCAGCTACTCGTGCGACGACCTCCGAGTCTCCTACTCCCTCGGTGTTACGGTAATAATTATAGTTTAAAAATAAATTTCGTACTGACAACAATTTTAAAGCTATAACCTTGTTATAAATGCTCGAAATTATAAATTTTTCAAGATTGCGCTTGGTGCGTTTCGTATTGAAATTATAAATTGAGTGGTAACAATATCCGATGAACCACTAATTGTTCACCTTGAAGTTTAGTTCTCATTGTTCCTGCCATGCAGGCTTCTTGTTCTGTTCAGTGTGGTTGCACTGGCCTTCTTCCTCATGTACGGAAACCACCGAGTGACATGCCGATGTACGGAAACATCCATGAAAAGTCTCCTCTTGACTTGGTCAATAGTCAACACACGGCTTCCAGTGCTGGTGTGTGCGTCACGAGAGAAACGCCCAGGATATGATCACAATAAGAAAGTAGTACTAGGTGCCATGAACGCACTAGTCCGTGGATCCGTAATCATGTCCAATGGTCCATTTATTCTTAATCTGGACTGTGATCACTATGTCTAAAACTCATAAGCCTTAAGGGGAGGCGTGTGCTTTATGATGGACCGTGGTGGAGACTGCCTCCGCTATGTACAGTTCCCCCCAGCAATTTGAAGGCATTGACCCTTCTGATCGTTATGCAAATAACAACACTGTTTTCTTCGATGTCAACATGCGTGCACTTGATGGTCTAAAAGGACCAGTGTATGTTGGTACCGGATGCCTCTTTCGTGGGATTGCCCCCTATGGTTTTGACCCACCTCATTCCAAAAATCACAGCCCTGGATTCTGCTGTTGCTGCCTCCCACGCCGCCCCAAGGCATCGGCTTCCAATCCCAACTACGAGGAGACCAGGCTCTTCGCATGGGTGATTTTGAAGGAGCTATCATGAATCTTGCAACATTTCCAAAGAAGTTTGGAAATTAAGCTTTCTTATTTACTCCATTCCAGTGGCTGAGTTCCAAGGTAGACCCTTGGCTGACCACTCATCTATCAAGAATGGCCATCCGTAGTGCTATAGCAATTCCACGCGAAATACTAGATGCTCAATTGTGGCAGAAGTTATCAGTGTGATCTCATGTTGGTACGAGAAGACAGAATGGGGTGTATGGGTGGGGTTGGATCTATAGGTCTATCACTGAAGATGTGGTGACAGGGTACCGCATGCACAATCGTGGATGGAAGTCTGTGTATTGTGTCACTCAGCGTGATGACTTCCGTGGGACTCCTCCTATCAACCTTACAGACCGCCTGCACCTGGTGCTTCAATGGGCTCCTGGTTCTGTTGAAATCTTCTTCTCTCGCAGCAATGCACTGTTTGCCAGCTCCGAGATGAAGGTATGCACTACATGTCCCTCATGAATAACTACTCCTTAGTGACGCATTCTGGATTCTTCAATATAAAAAAATAAAAAAAACTGACCAATCCTCACTGTGTCAACAGGTGCCCAGAGGATTGCATACCTAAATGTTGGCATCTATCCCTTCACATCCATCTTCCTCATTGTCTACTGCTTCCTTCCAGCACTCTCCCTCTTCTTAGGGCAGTTCATCGTGCAAACACAATGTTACCTTCCTGACATAGTACCTACTTATAATAACCATCACTTTATGCCTCAGGGCCATGCTGGAGATCAAGTAGTCTGGGGTTGCACTTGAGGAATGGTGGAGAAATGAACAATTCTGGCTCATCGATGGAACTAGTGCTCACCTTGCCGCAGTCCTTCAAGGTTTTCTGAAAGTAATTGCAGGGATTGAGATATCCTTCACACTTACATCAAAACAGGTTGATGATGATGTAGAGGATGACTTTGCGGAGCTCTACATAGTGAAGTGGACATCATTAATGATACCAACCCTAACCATCATTATGATCAACCTTGTTGCCATTGCTGTTGAATTTTGGCTTCAGACGAATGATTTACAGTACAATCCCACAGTGGAGCAAGCTTTCGGGGTAGGGTGTGTTCTTCCGCTTCTGGGTGCTCGTGCATTTATATCCATTTGCAAAGGGACTGATGGGAAGGAGAGGCAGGACACCAACTATTGTATATGTCTGGTCTGGACTTGTTGCTATCGCCAAATAATTGCTCTGGATTGCAATCAAGCCACCATCAGCAACTGCAAACTCACAGCTTGGTTTCTCTTTCCCTTGACCCAGTATGCAAATTTATAACACTTACTAGAAATCACTGGAAACAACCAAATAGCATTTAAGTTCTCCAAAAGACTAAAGAATACCCTGACATTGGTTATCTGCAGCCTGTCTCATTACAGAGTGAAAATCATAGGACATAATTATTAGAACATCAAAAGAGGCATCATCGTTTTGTTTCAAGCTATAACATGCATATTATGGTTCCATACAGTTAAAAGTTACAAAACCAAACGGAAGTTCATTAGCTGATTTTGATTAACCTCAAATTCTGACATGCTGGCCATTATTCTCTGGGCCAATTTAAAGCAGTCATCACAGAACTTTGTAACTATAAAGAAAGAAGGGGGGCCTTCGCGCCATCATAAATCTGTTGCTTTGTGATCATAAGGTCATGGGTTCGAGTACTGGGAACAGTCTCTTAAAGAAATGCAAGGAAAGACTGTGAACAAAAAACCAAAAGTGGTCACTCTTCCCTGGACGCTGCTCAAACGGGAGCTACATGCTGTCCCTTTTTTGTAACTATAAAGAAAGCATTTATCAAGTACTGCTTGAATAAAATGATTACATTGAAAAGATATGTGAATAAAGTGATGTCCTTTTGTTTTGTTGGATTTTTTTCTGTTTCATTTTGTCACCTGTACAGTTCTTTTCTCTGGTTTTTAATAAAAAGTACAGCAGGGGTCCCCCTTGCTGTTTTCCCCCTCAAAAAAAAAGTTATGTGGTGTAGCATTAGTAAACAGTACATGAGAATTAAACAATCTGATTTAGACATGCAGTCAGTCAAAATATTTTAAAAAGAGACAAAGTAGAGACACTAAGATTTTAGTTTGGACACTACTCAATAAACAAGAGCAATTCAATAGAGAAAAGACCGGGCACATGTTCAGTTTGTGAAATAGAAAAATTTAACAAATGATAGGAAAAGGACAAATGTAATACATTTTCCCTTTACGTTAAAACCAAAGGTTCAAGAATGACAGAATACTACATAGATAACATCACTATTTTCTTTCTTTCATATGTTTCATATCTATCTAGTATTTATCAAAAAGTTGATTGCATGGAAAATCAAAAATAGTTGATTGCATGAGTGACCATACTATTTCATACGGTCTTCAAGACCCTTTGATTTAATATTTAACATAGATGTGCTAGGGTGGAAATTTTGAAATATCTAAAGTGTAGCTGCATCTACCATCAAGTCAAGGAAACGGGACATGTTGAAAATTCGTGTAAATGATAAGCCCCTTAATTTAAATTTCAAATTCCACAGAAAGTTCCGATTACCTGGTATCCATGTACGACCAAAAGGATCATGAGCATTTCCTTTGAATTATTGCTACCCATTGCTCATTAACAACACAGATCTAACAGATCTTAAGTACCTTGCGAAAGATATGGGAAGGCAGACTCTGTGCCATTGTAGAGTTGAGATTTTAGCTCGAACCAACAAAACTGTAAAAAGAATTGGCCTAAAATCAGTGAGATACTCAATTAACCTACAGTACTTGAGTTATTAAATAGGCATACATATAAAAGTATAAATACAAAGGCACACAGACATCAAGAAATATATTGATTGCCATGCGAAACTCAGCCTACCGGGTGTCCGGATCTTCCAGAAAGAACTAAAGATGATTCTGACAGGTAATATAAAAGCAAAAGAAAACAGAATTAGCTGCAGTAGTAATTGATGTGATTTCTAAGGAATAATGACTCCTGTTAATGTATAAGACTCTGCAGAGAACATATACATATATGAGCAATGTTTTGTAAGGAATAAAAAATGAGAGGAGAAGTGTCAAAAAGATAGAGAAAGGTAAGAGGGAAAACCGGTTCTGGCATGTGAATTGCTAGCTTCCACATTCTCCTATCTAAGGCTAGCTCCTTGGTGATATTCCAATCCTTCAAATATTTCTTCACATAATCCTCCCATGTCAAATTAGGCCAACATTATTTTCCCACTAGGAATCGGTGCATCTTGATGCCTTCATTGGATGTCTCACATAATCCTCTCATGTCAAATTAGGCCAACATTATTTTCCCACTAGGAACTGGTGCATCTTGATGCCTTCATTGGATATGTCCAAACCACCTCAAACAATGTTGCACAATCTTTTCTCAGCTGGTGTAATCCCTAATCTCTCTCATATGTCATCATTCTAAACGTGATCTCTTATGTAGCTACAAATCCATCGTAACATATGCATCTCTCCTACATTTTATGTTGGACATGTCGTCTTTTAGTAAGCCAATATTCTGCTCCAACTAACATGGCAGGTTGGATTGCAGTACTGTAGAATTTACCTTTTAGCTTATGTGGCACCCCAATGTTACATAGAACACTAGAACCTTGGTGCCACTTTCAACCATACAGCTTAAATTCTATGACTAACATCTTCATCAATACCCCCATCTTTCTGCAGCACCGATCCCAAGTAGCATAAAATGTCTTTCTTGAGTCATGGCAATCAAGTATAATATCTCACTTAAGGCTTTTGATACTATTGAGCATGAAGCCATCTTCCAAATGTTGTAGGCTCTGGGTTTCAATCAAACCTGGATCAGATGGGTCCAGAATATTCTAGGAACAGCTTCAACTTCCATACTTCTTGATGGAGTTCCGGGCAAACAAATTTGCCAACAGAGAGGTGTCAGACAAGGGGACCCTCTTTCCCCACTTCTTTTTGTATTGGCAGCAGACCTTCTTCAGGCAATCATTAATAGAGCTCACAATGAAGGTCCCTTCTCACTCCCTATCCCTGCTAGAGGCAGTACTGACTTCCCTATCATTCAATATGCTGATGACACTATCCTCATAATGAAAGCCTCCCAGAGAGAACTCTTCACCTTAAAAGGTCTTCTTCAGAGTTTCTCCCAAGCTACAGGTCTTTGTGTAAACTTTGCCAAATCAAGCCTGATTCCCCTCAACATGGATGAAGAGAATTCCCACCATCTGGCTCAGCTTATTGGTTGTAAAATTGAAACTCTGCCTTTCACCTACCTAGGCCTGCCTCTGGGTACCACCAAGCCAAAGATAGAAGATTTTGCTCCTTTGATGGATAAAACTGAGCGTAGGCTAAGCTCAGTTTCCTCCATGCTCTCCCATGCTGGAAGGCTTCGATTAGTGAACTCAGTGATCTCTTCCTTGCCCACACACACAATGTGTACTCTTCAGATTCCAATCGCAGTCATGGATTATATAGATAGGGCTAGGAGACGCTGTTTATGGAGAGGTGGAGCAAGCAATGATAAAGGTATGCCCTTAGTGGCCAGGAAAAAATGCACAAAACCGGAACGCAAAGGTGGCTTAGGCATCATCAATCTCAGAAGCCAAAATGCTGCCCTTTTGATCAAGCATCTGGACATGTTTTACAACAAAAGAAACATCCCATGGGTTAACTTAATCTGGAATACTCATTACTCTAGGAGTCAAATCCCTCATGCTTCGAAAGATAAAGGTTCTTTCTGGTAGAGAGACATTCTCAAGCTATCTGATCTTTTTAGAGTAATAGCCCAATGTACAATGGGGGATGGTTCAACTCTTTTGTTCTGGTTAGATCTCTGGAATGGCAATATTCTGCAGAACAAATACCCAAGACTCTTTTCCTTTGCCAGAAATCAAAAAATTTCAGTAAAACAATTTCTGTCGAGAGAAAATTTAAACTCCCACTTTCATCTGCCCCTCTCAGAGCAAGCTCATCAGGAATACATTGAGTTGCAAGACTATGTTCAACAGCTGCAAATGCAACCAAATGAATCCAAGGACCAATGGCACTATCTTTGGGGTCTCAAGTCTACACATCGGCAAAGCTCTATCACTTTGCTTACAGAAACTTCGTCCCTCCGAGGCCCTTCATTAGAATTTAGGATTCTAAATGCAACAATAAGCTAAAAGTCTTCTCTTGGCTTCTACTAATGGACAGATTAAACACAAGAAACATCCTCAAAAGGAAACAACTTCAGATTGAAGGGAACAACTATAATTGTGTGCTGTGTGCCCAGGGTAGAGGAGACAGCCTTTCATCTTTTCTTCTATTGTAGTTTCAGCCAACAATGCTGAAATTTCCTTGGATTCCATTGGCAGATTCATCAGGAGTTTTCTGATATGATGGAGTACGAAAACCAACAACAACACCTCTCTTTCTTCATGGATATCTTCATCATGGCGGCCTGGCATATCTGGAAGCAAAGAAACAATCTCATCTTCAACAGATGCCAGCCATCCTTTCAAGCCTGGAAAGTAGCCTTTAGAAATGAAGTAGCCCTTCGGGATAATCGTTGGAAAGTCTATAACCGTGCCTCCCAGTTGGATTGGCTTAACCTCCTTTTTTAATTTTTTTGCAATTCTCCTGTACAGTTTTTTGTCCCCGCCTTGTTTTCTTTTATATTAATAATATAATACCACAGCAGGGGCTTCCCCTGCTGTACAGTTTCAAAAAAAAAAGTATAATATCTCACTCCTTATGCATGATAGCACTAAAATCGCACCTCATGTATTCTATTTTAGACCAGTTAAGTGTAAAACCTTTTGACTCCAAAGTCTATCAATACAATTCTCATCTTCCTCGCATACACTAACACCACATCATCCACAAAGAGCATACACCAAGGGTTATCTCCATGCATGTCTTTTGTAACATCATTCATCGCGATAGAAAACAGGATGAGGGCTCAAAGCTGGCCCTTGACGCAGTCCTATATTAGTTAGGAAACCATCGTTGATCGATGCCTCAATTACTTGTTCGGATACTTGTCACCCCTGAAAAAAAAAAGCGCAGCTAAGCGCTCGCCTACGCGTGCTGAAGCGTGAAGCGGAGGCCTCCCACCTCGCTTCGGGGTATACGCGTAGGTTAGGCGGAGCTCTACCGCCGCCGCGCCTCCTCCATCGCAAAAGTTCACTGCCGTCGATCTGCCGAGGCTGCGACGCCGTTCTGCCGATGGTGGTCGCCAGATCTGCAGCAGGACGCGGTCTGCTGTTGCTACTTTGGCCATGGAAGGAAGGCAATTGGTCACGACGAGGTCCTGGTGGAGAGAGAGAGAGAGAGTAGTCGCAGGTGGAGCTGAGATGGGGTGGAGAGAAAAGAAAGGGAGGGGAGGCGGCTGGTAGAGGGTCACGTGCAGGTGACCTGGGGAGTGGGAGAGGCGGTGCTTTATATTCTAGGGTTGAGAGTGATGGGCCTTTGGGCCTAAATTGTGTTATTGGGCCTTTTGCTATATTAAAGGGCACAAATTGTTCAATATATAGAGTCTTAGATTTATTTAACAGCTACCGCTTAGAAACGCTGAGGCACTGCTTAGAAACGCTTAAGCACGCTTAAGCTCTAGGCGGAGGGTTAAGGCTCGCTTAGTGCTTAACGCCTAATTTTTCCTGGCTTGTTACATCATTATTGTACATCGAGAGCAATGTACTTTGCTCAGATTTTTGTGTCTTTTAAAGGCCTGCCGCATGTTTACTAAGAAGCACATCATAGAATACAAGTCTTCTCTATATTTATCATAATGTATATATTATCAGAAGTTTTTTCCTCAAATAAACAGAAGAAATGCATACGATTGCATTAATAGAAGTGCAACACAGAACACACAACCACACACCCTTGAGAACATTAGTTTACATTCACACCAACCGAGCCTTTAGTCCCGAACAAATTGAGTAGGCTGGCAACAGAAGACCCAACCAAGACCTAATGGCTTAAAGCGCTGGGATTGGACCAGGGGTAGTGCGCAAGGAAATCTCCTTAGCCTTTCCCATACTCCAGCTGACAGTCCTCTCCAACTATCAAGGCAATCAATGAGCTCCAAGAAGCACCATTAAACAAGTCGTTCATATGTTTCCACAATCTCCAAGCTCCTAGAATTATGACCTTGCTTAATGATACCACTCATGGAGTTGCAGGATCTGCACCACCACTCATCAAAGGATGTATGCTGAGGAGGGCGGGCAGCAAGGCCAGCTTGCTGGATAACAATGAACAAGATGGTGGAGTAAACACGCATAAGAAAAGGAGGTGCTGAATTATTTCGCTCCTTTGATCAGAGAGAAGACAACATTCAGGATGTGGGAAGCCTCACCATACCACCACAGTTCCTTGTCATTGATTATGTGCAACCAATCAGATGAAGAAACAACACTCTTTGGCTGCCCAAGACTTCTAGGAGTATATGCATTCCCAAGAACCAAACCGTACAGCCCCGTGAAACAACACATCATATGCTAATTTGTTTCACACATCATATGCTAATTTGGCTGAGAACTAACCTGAGCTTGAGAGCCGTCAAACATGTGTTTCAGGAATACCCAGGTGCATCACCACTTCGGAGAGAATGACTTAAGATATCCTGCACGAGCACCAGTGGATGGCACAGGCTGAATATCAAGAATCCATTGCTGATCAGTCAAGGGGTCAAGGACCATTCTCTACTGAAATTATCAGAATGACAGAAGATAAGAGTGTTAGTACACTTCGAAACAAGAACAGATAGAACCAAATCAGTGATATAGTAATTTAAATAGAACAAGACAGGGTGTCAACAAATGGATTTATAGTTATCTTTTTGTTTCACATTTTATTGCAACAAGGAATAAAATCTACAGTTATGATCATAGAATGAAACAGTCAGCTTATGTCCTATTGACCACTAATGATAGTTGTACTGTGATGACAAGTAAACAAATGATAATTTTACTGAGATGACAAGTAAACACTTATGTCCTTGTTCCATAATTACTGTTTACACAACCCTACCACATTTTTCCTGCAGCTGCCATAGGATGTAAAGCATATTTTGTATATAAACACTAACTTTAATTCAAAACACATGATGATATCTTTCGGCTTTAGTTCATAAGGAGTGTAATAAGAGAAAGTTTTAGAAATTTATAAATGAGAAGTAAACAATCATTCAAGAACAGCATTTGTTGCTATTGGATATCACAGGGAAAATGGTATACAACTTACTGAATCAAGAAACCATCATGGATTCACCATCCTTTTACAGTACTTTTTTACTGTGTATATGTATGCAAGAGCACATGACCAAACCGAGAGGACTAGAAAGCGTATGCTTGTTCATTTGACGTAATGTTGCCTATGACGCTGAGCATACAAGGAGATCATTTGAGGACTCAGACCCATCACTTTCAACAGTGGTGTTGTCCTCCAAAATGAATTCATAGCCAATCGACTCAGAAAGTACTGAGCAGATCTCAGTATCGAGTTTCATGCCTAAATCAAGCATTTGTCTGACAACTTCGTGAGTTGCACCCTGTTTCATCCCTAAATGAAGCATTTGTCTGACAACTTCAAGAGCCGATCTTGTACAACGTGACTCACTTAAGAGCACAAATACTGAATTAAACGATGTACTGTCTAATACAACATTATCACATTCCATTTCTGTTAGCAGCTGCTTGACAGCATCCATATCCCTGGCTCTACAAAGTCCACGGAGCATTACATTATATGTACACATATTGGATGCCATTCCTGAACGTTTCATCTGGTCAAATAACCTGCAGGCCTCTTCAATGAGATAAGAGCGTAAAAGACCATGTAAAACAATACTGTAGCACACGGCATCAAGAGCATAATTTTCTCGTACAGCATCCCTCAAAATTCTTAGGGCCACAAGGCTCTGGCCCTGTTTGACAAGACCATGGAGGATTGCTGAACAAACATAGGCACTTGATTTAGGATTATTCGCAACAACACTGCAGTAGAAACCTACCGCATCATTTAACCTTCCCAACTGGCACAAACTATCCAGTATCTCAACATAGGTGTAGCTGTCTGGCCTGAGACGCGAATCAAACTTATCGATGTAGAACTGGATGGCTTCTGATGGAAAACCTGACTTGCAGAGAGCACTCATCACAGAATTGCAGGCCACAATATCAGAAGAGATATCTGACCGGAGAAGGATCCTGGGAAGAATGGGAACAAGACCAGGGTTCTGTGACAACACCCGAGCTAAAGTAGATAAAGTGTAGGCATCTGGCTTTATGTGGCTGCCATGCATATGCTTGCAATAAATGTATAGAGCTTCAGCATATCTGCTCTGCTTAGCCATGCTGTCCATCAGAACGTTATACAAAACAAGGTCTGGGCTGCAGCTGGCAGATACCATAGATCGCAAGAGCTTAATGACCTCAAAATTCCTCCCAGCTTGCAATAATGCTTTCACAACTGGCGTGTAAGTCACTACTGTAGGACAAGAACCAGAATCTACCATCTTTGCCAACATTGTACAAGCCTCGTCTAGTCTCCCTTCACGACACATACGAGCGATCAAACATGTCCACGTGGCCGAGATGAGCTTGCAACCCAAGACATGTGCGAAGGACAGCAGCTGTAGAAGCTCAGGCATGGTACCAGCCTTACTGCAGCAAGAAAAAACTGCTGAGAAAGAAGCTGAGCTGGGGAGAAACCCCAGCCGCAGCATCTCTATGAAGCAGCTGCGCGCTCGTCGCCAATGCCCAGCCCGGCAGAGATGAGTGAGCACGATAGCGTAGGTGAGGTAGTTGGGCGACGGGTTCTTCCACAAGAAGCGGCGCGCCACGTCCACGTCACCTGTCCTGAGCAGGACGTCGAGGACGACGTTGTGGGCGAAGGCGTTTGGGTGGAATCCCCAGAGAGTCATTTCCTCAAACATGTGGAGCACGAGAGGGTAGAGGCCACCACGCCAGTACAGCCTGAGCAGAAGCAGGAAAGTGTGGGGCCTGATTGGGCAGCCCAGGCCTTTAAGCTCGCGGAGGAGGGAGGAGGCTGTGCCGAGGCGAGAGGCGAGGCGAGTGGCAGCGGGGAGGAGGCGGTCGAAGGAGCACGGCGGGTGGAAGTAACCAGGGCGGCGGGCGCACCAGAGGAAGAAGGAGAGTGCAAGGGCATCGGAGGGGCAGCGGGAGACAGCGGCTTCGACAAGCTCCGGCGTTAGCATGGGCTGCGGCTGTGGCTGGGGCTTGGAGACGAGGGAGGCGGCCGCGAGCGAGGCAGGGAAAGGCGGCGGCCGCCTGCGCGCGGCGCGAAGCATAAAAGCAAGTGGACTGGGACGGAGGCGTCGTCGCTGGCATCGCAAGCGCAGACGACAGGCAGAACAGGACGGTGCATTCAGTAGCTGATTTATGCAACGGAACGGCGCGCAAACACCGCCGGTGGGCTGCCGCACGGCGGCGGCGGTGGCGGCGCGCTCGGCTCAATGGAGCTGGAGCTATGGATGTACAAACGGGCCGTCCTAAATGGACCACCCCGAGGCTTCCTTTTTTTTACCCGCCCAGGCGCGACATGGCCTGTTGTGGCATATCATGCTGGGCCGCTAGAGAGCACAACACGTCCCGATTAAAATTTATTAAATACAAATTTATTTTATATATAATCAAATAAAAATGGTGTGGTCTACTTGTAATACGTTCATTTTAAATACATATTCCGATTCTCACAAGATTCCTACGGTCCTACAAAGGAATGCATTTTAAGGTCTCATTTTGAAAGCTAGCATATGACCGTTTTTTAAATTGATGTCCTCGTTACTTTCAACTTTGATCATTCGTCTTATTTAAAAAATTAGTTAAATATGTAAAATTTTAAGTTGTGATTTAAATAATTCTAATGATAAATCAAATTATAATAAAATATATGGTATTTATCAAAATTCTTTGAATAAGATGAATGGTAAAAATTGATTTTAAAAGTCAACGACGACATCAGTTTAAGAACGAAGAGAGTAGATAGAAAGGTAAGAACTTCACAGGAGGAATCGTAATGGATCAGATCATTTTCACAAAGAAAACATATAATTTAAGAAAAAAACTATAATTCAAAGGTGGGCCAAGAGTTGGACACGAGGTTTAAAAAGTTAAAAAGAAAAAGATGAAAAGCAGAATACATAGGAAATGAGGAAACAAGGAGAGTTAAAAATGAGAGATAAGATAGAGTTGTATTAAAAAGTGAAACAACATGCTTTGAGACAAATTTAAACCCCTAGAATAACTTGCTTTTTTCGGACCGAAGGTGCGTATAAAATTACAAAGGGATAATGGTGTTTCAGTGTAAATTTGAAGTCTAACTGTTATTCAACCATTGATTTTTATATTTTGTGATTCAACTATAATTTTTTCAAAGAAAACATTAATTGTGCCGCAAATCCGTTAAATAACTCTAACAGTGTTAATTTTCTCTGCTCTGTAAAAGCTGCATTTGGTGATTTTGCCCTTTCTGCCATCTCAAGATCTCAACCGTCGGTTTGCATCCAACGGCTAAGAATAGATCGTCTTCCGCGCGCCGACAAGTGGGCCCGCCACGCTTCCGCCCTCACCCCAACTCCCCAGTCCCAGCGTCCTGCGGTGTGGTGTCTGCCGCCGCTGCCTCTCCCCCTATTCGTCGCCGCCCAGAGCCCCTCGCGGCCGGCGGCGAGCCTCCTCCCTGATCGAATCAGCCATTTTCTCTCCGCCAGCCACCTAATCTGGCTCCTCCCACCGACCCTCCACCTCCACTACTGACCACCTCGCCACAGCGTCATGGGGTAGCGGGACGGCAGAAATATACAGATCCGGGGTGGTAGAGCGCATTTCGGGTCGGATCTTGGCGATGTAGCAGCGAGGGTAGCAGGAGCACCAGTACTCGGTCCACACCATCATCGTTCGTAGTAGGCTTTTGCTCGCCGAAGCGGCCTGCGGCGTGGGCCTAGGAGCGCGCACAATAGACATTGCCATGGTAGAAGCACAGGACTTTCGAGCCTAGGACACCATCTATTCTACTATATCTACCTCTGGATCCATGGTAGACATGCTGGCCCCGAGACGCTAGAGGCGCACGGCAGCCCAAGATCCAGGACTTCTCGGCTGCACGGCCCTGAAGGTGCCCGCACTGGTGATGGTGCCGTCGTTGGCTCCACTGTCGCGGTCGACGCAGAGCGGGGCAGTTCGCTGCGGGATATGCGGCGCGTGTGGAGGGTGTGCGGGTACAAAAATGACGGACATGGCTTTGCAGTTGGGCCATTAATCATCCTCGCATCTCCCTGCACGACTATGAAGCCGAGTATGATTTGTACCATGACCGCCAGACGAGACTGGAGAGACCGGAGGCACCATTCCTCGATGAGACGCTGAGCCTCAAGGTGCCACTCGTGCAGCTGTACTGGTGAATGGTAATTGCTTCTGTGCCTTTCTGTTGACAATTCTTACACAGATAGAGGTGTTTAGGCATAGAGAGAATAAATTATCCTGGAATCCAGATCATTCTGTTTAGTTTCTAATATTTGATGATTTTACACCTTTCTCAATTTCAATTTAGAGCAAAGTTGACCTAACATCAGATATTAAAAACTGGAGAGTATTTATTTTCATGGTATGTTGGTTAAAATTCTGGTGATGAATCACGGTAGGTTAAAATTCTTTGCTTGAATCAACCTTATTTTCAGCATCACTACAAGATATTGTTGTTTCTCTTGAGAGTAGAGCTGGTGATTCTATCAACTGGGAGGACCTCCCCTGCAAAGTTGCAGTGCAGATTAATGACACTCGCCAACTCCATGCATTTCCCGAGTTAATGAGAATACTGATCGATGCTAAGGGATTGAGCTGGGATGAGGCATGGACTGTTGCATAAAGGTACTATCAATTCTTCTAGAGGATTATTCTATTAGTAAGGACTCCAGTTTGACTTGATCATGCTTCTGATTTTTACCCATTCAAGAAGTTTTGCATCATCAGATTGCTTCAATTCTGCTATATTTTCCAAGTAATGCCGATTCAAGAACCATTTTGCATTTATCTACTGATTCTCGGTTATAAAAGAACTTAAAGTAATGTAGTTGATGCACAATGCAAAAGACTGATTTTGTATGCCTATATATGAAAGGAACATGACTAATTTATGCACTGGATTGATTAGAAAAAAAATACTTGTTCATACGAAGGTGTGCTTTCTGTCTTCTCATTCGGTACTAAAGTCTTACATAATCAGACTGTTTCACTTTTGCTACATTTCTTACTCTCTGATTTGTTTCATACAGGTGACAGGTTTCTTCTTAACAGCCTACAGGAAATGCTGGTTTATTCAAGATCTGCAGATGTGGTGAGAGAGATCCAAATCAAACTGGTACTTCAACAAGTTGCCCTAATTGTCAGGTTTGTGGATCTTCTCACAACGTTCTGAAGATTCTTAAGAGAGGATATTTACTACATCTAAAGGTATGTTTTTCTACAACGTTCATTTTCTCCCTTGTCTGTAACGTATGTTCATGCCGACACCAATAATCATCTCTACTATATTTTTATACTTAATTTGCCTGCAAATAATACTTCATTTGTTAGGAACATCTATTTACGGTTTAACTAGACTTGTCACACTATTTATGCATTTTTTCTACCAGACGTCAGGACCACATGTATTCTCATTTATACTTTTGATTCATATTGGACATCAGTTTAACCTACTTAACCTCTTTTTACATTTTATCACTTTTACTTTTGAAATGAAATATTGCATACTTATTGTTGGTGTCATAGTGAATGTGATAAAAACAGGAATTGGTTGGGCTTAATTAGTGTTCTTCAGAAGTGATCCTGCTAGATATATTTTACCAATTTCTTTGGTTGTTCCGTGGTAAAGCACAGGCATTGAACTATTGGATGATATTTTGCAGCTAGGTGCTTTTTTGAGATGTTACTCGGGAGGGGATAAAATTTTTGCAAGGCAGGCTTACAGCCTGGAACTCTGGGGTAGCATCCTTGCTTATATGCTTACGGGTATTAATTAATATGGTTCTGATGCATTGTTGTTATTGGCAGGTTTTTTCCCAATGGAGCAGGACGTTGGAAAGAAGGCAACAAGGCTCAGAACTATTACGGTTCTTTTTAGCAGCACTTTTTATTGAAGAACCTTGCTTTGTGAGGTAGGAATATCACATGGTTTAGGTGGCGTATAATAGCTAATAGAACTCTACTCCATGATGCGATATTACAAGAATTCAGCTTCCATCAATTTTTTTTATTGGACCATCAGTACTTAAAATAGATGGCTGTTTTACAACATCACAATCTTTACAGGAAAGAGCATATAGTTAGACCTGTCCGCACATGCCTGGGTTATTCACATGTTGTATCAAGTTCCCGCATCATGGACAAATAATTTCTTAGTTGAAGTGTTCACCGTAATCAAAAGTGTGAGTTGGTGACCATCACACTGTGGCGAAGCACAGACATTGGACTAGTAGTATAAAAAAACAAAATTGTCTTTTGTAATTGTATCATAATTTTGTTAATTTATTGTATTTATACAAGAATTCATATCTAAAATTGAAAATTTGAATCGTGGACAAAATTTGATTAAAATTTTAAATTTTGAAATCTGAATTTGAAATTTTCAAAAAGATATTTCTTTTTTTCTCAAACACGCAGAGAGCTGCATATCATATACGTTGTATATTAAGAAATAAAAGAGGGTAAGAACCCTCACAACATTCATCCACCTACATTATCAAACATCACTTAATTCGACCCAAAGCCAAACTACTTTACAAGATATTCATTCCTTCGTCAAGCATTGAGGAAGTCAGGGAAGACATACTTCTTGCTCCTGCAATCTCCCACAAACGTCGCTCATCACCGTTAGCATTGACAATTTTTGTCATGTTTGGAGTGGCCCCATCAAAGACACATGCATTGCGGTGAGTCCACAGCATCCAAGCCCCCACGACAATCAAAGTGTTCAACCCTTTTTTATGTCCTCCAGTTGAGGAGCCAGTCCTTGTAACCCAACATGGCATAATATAATGTATCAATACTGCCTTGCAAAACTACAAGCTATTAGAAGTTGATTCACTTCTTCCTTCTCCTGATCACATAAAGGACATCGTTCAGGGGTGGTAAGCCTCGCCGTGCGAGACGATCCACCGTCTGTGCCACTAGCCATAAAAAGAACTTGCATTTTTGCGGAGCCCAAGTTTTCCAGATTCTCTTCCATGGCCTAAAAAGGATTGATCCTTGAAATAAAGCTTCATATGCTGATTTGCTAGAGTATTTTCCAGTAGAGGACAGCCGCCAGATGTGCACATCAACAGTTCTGGGGTGTAGTGGAAAATCTCTGAAAAGGTCCCAAAGGGTGAGAAAATCATACAATTCTCCATTCGATGAGGCTCTTTGTACATTTGAAATCCACGAGTGCTCATTTAGCGCCTCAGCCCCATTCTCTTCTTAACAATTCTTGGACACCAACGGATGTAAACGAGGAACAATATCGACGGTGCACCGGCCATGGTGCCACCGATCCTTCCAAAACAGAGTTCGGGTTCCATCCCCCACCTGTGTGGTTATGACCATATCGAATAGCGCTTGAACTAACCCTGCACCTGAATAGAAAACATGCTCCACGGCCGATGTGGCACAGTTTTTTCAACATGAATTTGAAATTTCAAACTTTCGAAATATGAATTTTTAATTTTCACTCAAGCATGCGCTATTCTATAATAATGAAGTAATGAGATAGCGCTCTCTAATTTATTGTGAGAAATTCCATTCAGATCTTCGAGTTCTCAATATGCATATTCTAGTCCTCAAATTTGATTATGAATCTTAAGTAGAACACCTTCTCCCGAGATAGATAACACAACTCTTACCGAGATGAACATTAATAGTTACCTACTTCGTTGAATTCTAACATTAATTCATCTTATAAAAAAAAACTTTAATAAATATCATATATTTTATTATTAAAATTATTTTAATCACAACTTATCAATTTAAACATTTAAATTATTTTTTAAATAAAACAAATGACCAAAGTTAATGTAAGAAGTAAATGTCGACAACAATTTAAAAACAGAGAGAGAATGTTGCTAAACTAAATACAACTAAGTCAGATGAAATTGAAGTCAAATGGTAAAAGCTTACATATAATTAATTATTTGAGTTTAAAGTTTAAAAATATGCCATCAATGTGTCACTTAAAAATAAAGCCTATCAAATGGCATATTTCAAATTTTGTAAAATTGTAATGACATGTATGAAATTAAACCTTAATTTAATTATTATAAGCGACAGCATTAGGACTACAGTAGACCGCAGTACCGTCCGAACCTAAAATGCACTCAGCCCAACGGATCAATGTTACGGTTGAGGGCAAAAGCAACATAGTAACGTCAGGTCAGGCACAAAGAGCTTTCTGAGACCTAAGAGTATGCCTGATTTTTCTGCATCCATGTCCAATAAGCAAGCATAAAAAAGGCAGTTAAAAATTTAAATCAACGGGGGAAACTACAGTTGACACCCTGCCAGTATGAAGCCCTCAATCCATCGTCACCACCTCCCGATGTCCTAACCATCCATGTCCAGAGGATAAGAAATGAAAATTACATGCCATGATCAGTTGGATGCAGGCAAACAAACGTCCTGGGCAACTTGCTTCCATTATCCAGATTTTAGAAGAGGACTACAAGCAGCACACCTAGAGCATCTCTCGCTTTGCAATTATCTCCCAAAAGGTTTGTAGAATACCACCGAACAGTTATGCAGCAACAAGATCAGGGGTCTCTGCCTCAACAGAAAGCAATGTAGTATGCACCTTTCCAACCCAGGCATCTAGCCGCTCCCGCAAAGCCTTGACTTGTGGAATTCCAAGCACTCTAGGCTGGACCCATGACACATGAACTGTACTGTCAACTTCATCAATTATTCCCTCAATAAGATGCACCTGCAGTGGAAAAGAAATGAGAAATTCTACATACCAAACATGTTGCAGCCAAGGAGACAATTAAATCTCAGACTCCAAAATATTTCAACAACTTAACTCACTGTATCAACAGGTTAGTTACTTTTGAGAAAGAACAAGCTGATAACAGTGACATTAATTGAAGATTCTAAGCTTATAATGAAGGACTAGAGATAAAAACAGGTATTGAACAAACACAACCAAATCAAGCGAAAGCTTTAGACACTGCATAGCGTATATGGTTATAAACGTTGGAAGACAAGAAACAGGTCTGTTGCAATCGACACAGTTGGATCACAAATATTAATACAAATGTATCTCTACTTACACAAGATTTGTGAACATGAAAAAAAAATTCTCAAGTCATTATGAAAGTTTCAGAAAATAAACCATTGATACAATAACCACCTATAAAAACACAGGAGAATACGAAGGAACAGAAGATAATAGTATTTAAAAAAGTGGCCACCAGAAGCAAAGTGGAGCTCTTTAGCCTTGCTTTCTGCTATGCTTTTGCTCTGGCCGTTCTTATTTTCCCAATAGTTATGTCGTAATATCAATTTTTTCACATTTTCTCTACCATTTTGAAGTTTATTTTGCCAAAAGTAAAAAATGCCTAGGGCACCTTGGCATTGCACGTCTAGGCCCTAAGCGGTACTCAACCGCCTGTTTTAGCACTTCTGCTTTTTTTTTAACACTGGAATACAGCAGTGTCAACAAGGCAAAGCAAAAATGAAGAGACAATGCAAACAGAAAAAGCAGTTAGTTTTTGTTGGCAATCCACAAGGCCACGGTCCATACTAAAAAAGATACTACAACAATTACTGTATTATTATGGGAATAAAGGAGAGATCCCTATTAATGAGTGTTAAGATAGAATGTATACCGAGAGACTTTTCATAAGAAGATATTCCACATCACTGATAGAAAGCTTTGTCCGTTCAGCAATTACACTCAGGGGGACAGTCCTATCTTCTGATGGCCGGCTGTAAAATAAAGAAAATGTAAACGGAAGAGAAAGTTGATGGGATAGAGAATTAATAGTTGCCAGATGATACCTGAAGATTATCTCCATGAGACACAGTATATTGATCTTCTCAAGCAGTTTTCGTTCATTCTGGACCAAAGCAGGCTGGGCGCTTAGGGCAGCGTTGTGTACCCGGCAAAGCTCTTGGTAGAGAACAAGGTTCCCAGAGTTGAATGCTTGTAACATATGATAGACCCACTCCACCTTGGTTCCAATAAGATTATTGATCTAAGAGTAGAAAAGGAAAAAAATTAGACAAAATAAGTATTGAATCAAACAAATAATTCACAAGAATACCTGTATCCCAATTTAGTGATGTTCAGTAGTTAGATTATCATTTCCTACCCAAATTATTTGTACAGATCATTTACTATACACATGCCAACATTGTATTAACCATTTCCGAAGTTAAAAAGCCAAAAATGTAGAGAGGATTACTCAGTGAGTATGCACTTTTATGTTCAAAATTTTACATTATTATCTGATAAATTCTCGTGTTTCTTTTTACTATCTCACCAAGGAACACGCATACAGTTATGCAATCAGCACCAATATTCAATAGATATGCCACCAGTATTTGTGTATGAAAATATGAAAGTCACAAAGAAGCAGAAGGTGACATGGATATCATGACAAGAAAAATATCAATACATCAGAACCAGGGATAATAGAAAAATCACAAAGAGTTGCTTACAATCGGGTGAGCGAGCAATTCCCCAAAGTTGTAAATGTTATCACCCAGCAAGGCTGCAAGAGATAGATCAAACGCCAGGTCCTGAAGAATATAATAAATATCTTTGATAATACCAGCAAAAACACTACCAAAAGCAAGAAAGAAAAGAAACTAGAATTAGATCGGATAGAAATTGAGTTATTATGACAGAACATACCAGCTTGAAAGATTCTGAGAGAGATTCCACAGTAGTGTAGGCCAGATAGAGAAGAGCATTCTTATAGAACTCAGCAAATTCCTGGAGAGCCTTGTGGTACTGAGATGAAATCCAGTAAAAGCTAGCGTGAACTGAGGGATCAACATCAGTCATGCTATCCAGAATGGTTTTCCCTTCTTCCAACATATTCTTGCAGTCCTTTTGGTTTCCCTTCTCAAGGTTAATTGCTGCAATTTGCATCTTCACGTAGAGAATTGGTTCATTAATTCGCGATTCCTTTGTCTCACGCAGCTTTGTGATCACCCCGTCCAAGAAAGTAATCGCAGCATCCTTGTCTGGATATTGACGTGAGGCTATCACCGCAAAGTGAGCAAGTTTCAGCAGATTGATCTTTGTCTCGAAGTCAGTTATGAAATTGTTGTACAGCTGTATGATGGTGTCGCCAGTCTATAAATGAAACAGTGTCATAATAATTGTGAGAGACAGTAAAAAATGTTTGAAATAGGTGCTGCAGTAAAATTCAAACTTCCAAAAATGTCAGGAATTCAAGATGCAGTTAGGTCAGTAAGGTTCATCACACAAACAACAGTAATAGAGTCAGAAACTAGAATAAGAATGAAAGCCCTTCTTCTATATGTTATAAGTTAAAATGCCCTGCACTAATGAGACAGGAAAATAAAAAAGAAATATATAGTACCTAAATGCCTAATCATTATAGGTAATACCACTAGACAAGTCTGAATCACAAAGCACATGAGAAAATGACAGAGATATGGTATATCAAAAAAGATAGAGGATGAAAAGCAATTCATTTATGAATTGGGATTTTCCCTAGACAAGTAGACATTCTTATTAAAAGATGACACAGGTAACCAACATTCTACATGTGCCAGCCAAAATTTGAGTTCATTTAATTCTACTTATGCACAGTGAAATTCAAGTCCTACATCCGATAGATAGATATCAGTTCCATCGTCCAGTTGCTGACAAAGGTTAACTGTTCTATTTTTTGTTTTGCATGTGCTTCGCTCAAGAAGATTATATGACGGCTAAAAATTTGAATAATGCAAGAATCCTTTGGAATGTTATAAGCAACTTAAATGTTAAGAGTTGGTCTGACAGGGAAAAAGAAAGAGCAAAACACATACCCAGTAAACTAATCATAGTTAAGTCCACTAGACAAGTCTACACTGCAAAGCACAACAGAAAATAGGTACAGTGATATGAATGTTGGCTTTTGTCTAACAAACAAGACAAGCCATTCATATTGCAATCGACTATCAAGAACCATTACTGTACATAATGGTGTATCTAATCACATTCTGCCTAACTTCAGTCCAATTAACCCTCTGAACAAATAGTGCAAACTCACACACTATATCTCATAAGTAACAACTACATTCTACAGTTGAGGACTGGTAGTTTTGCTGACAAGGATAGGTGAACCTATTTGTTGATTTCTGCCTTTTTGATTCGCTTGTGTTTGGCTTTGGATTTGGAGCTACAGCTGGATATCTGAGTTCAGTGTAAAGTTTCAATAGTTAGAAAAGTAAGATGGCAAAGCTAAGACCAATATACGCAAATTCAAAAGCCCAAGTCGAGAAGGCATTTGTCTGTTCAATTAAGCCTGAGAGCAATAACAGAATTCATATGGGCCATGAACGTTTATAACATATGCTTCCCTCCATCTGTAGAAACTAGACTAAGGAACTGAAATCAGTCATGGTATAAACCTCAAATTAGTACAAGCAGGCAACACAAGTTAAATGAGGAGTTTCATTGTGATAAGAGGTCATAGGTTCGAGTCCTAGAAACAACCTCTTGCAGAAATGCAAGGAAAGGCTGCATGCAAAAGACCCAAAGTGGTCAGACCCTTCCCTGCCTCGCTGGACGTTGAGCAAGCGGGAGCTACATGCACCGGGCTGCCCATTTTAGGCTACACAAGTTAAATCGAAGTGAGTTGGTGCATTGGCCTAAAGAAGAGTCACTAATCCCCGTCCAATTCCACCAAAACTAACAAGAAAGATAGACAGTATCGCCCATCTGATTCCCCCAAAATTAGCAAAAACCAGGACGATTCCAAATTGGAGTGCAGGAGGACGGCATGAGTAGCCCTCGACGGTGAGAGATCCGCCGTACGAAGTAACACATCTGGGATCCCATTGGTAAAACTACCCCTAGGGTGTACAGGAGGAGGAAGAGGAGGTGAAGGACGAACCTGCGCGGGCTGGAGCTGGAGGAACTGGTCGAGCTTGAGGGTGAGCTGGTGCCACAGCTTCCGCTGGTAGAGGTCGGCGAGGGAGGCGTACCAGTCGGCGAGGTCCGGGCGCGCCTGCCGCTGCGCCTCCACGTACTGCAACGCCATCGGAGCCGCGGCGCTCCTGGTCAAGAAGAGTGACTGCCCAGCCCTCGGTGGTTAGGGTTCCCTCGAGACCTTCGGCGACGGCGACGGCTGCGAGGGAGACGAAGAGAGGAAGAGGCCTAACAACAACCAGCAACAGCGACTCCAAATCGAGCTGGATAGCAGTAAAATAAAACCCTAAACTGCGGTCACGGTGAGGTGAGTGAAAAAAAATTTGTTGACACCCATATTTATATTAACATAGAAATCAATGTTAACGCTCGATGCTACTTGACATCGATGCAACACAATTTTTTTTTCTAAGGTGTGGTGAGGTGAGAGAAGGGAGATGGAGCTGCGCAGAGAGGATACTTGCCGTGCACCGAAATGGAACGATCCTGATCGGTCGATCAGATCTGCATTCGAACTGGTCGACTGACCGAGTGTTCGGATAGTGTTTCTTTATTCTGTACCATTAGATGGTGAGATAAACCATAGTGAAAAAATGGAAATGGAAATGAAGATTGAAGAGACTTTTTATTCATCTATGGAGCATCTCACTAAATTTCGATCATTTATTTATTTTTCAATCTTTATCTAACCTTTCATTTTCATATATTCAAATACCACCTCAGTACGATAAATAGGACTTTTTTTAGAAAAAAATAGTCGATCGATATTAGTCTTTCATCTTTGGATCCTACGGTTCTCCGGTTACCTCTCATGTGAGTGTGTGCTCAAAAAATCCGCTTTAGGGGTAGGAAGAAAAGCAGGATGGACTGACGCAAGAAAAAGAAAAAAAAACCGGCAGCTTCGTGGAGGTTGACTGCCCAACGCTGCTAAAAGAATAAGAACACCGAGAAAAAGGTTGAATCGGTGTACTTACATAACTTAATTTCCTACAAACTCAAACTATAAAATTCGATCGTAATAAGAGCAATCTACATAGTTCTAGGAGGCCAAGACCCCTACTAATGCTTAGTGGTTAGGTAATGATAACAAACACTAGTATGATAGCCACGAGGAATCGTAAAATAATCTATAACTCTACTCAACAAGATGAAATGCGAAAAGTAAAGAGAGAGTCAAGAAAATGCTCAACGATTTTTCCCGAGATCTCGGAAGATTAAAGCTTCCCTAATCCTCATTGGACTACTCCCGTCGGAATATCGATCCCTCCCGCCATTTCCAAAATGTTATTCTCAAGCACTTTCTCGAAGTGAAGTCACCGGCAGCACGACTACGGCAAACAATACCCTCGCGCTAGAGAAACCTCCAAGGCTCCGGGTGTCCCTGAAAGTTGCTTAGAGGGGGGTGAATAGGCAACGACCTGCAATTCGAGTCTCAAAAACAATTTGATCAGTAAATCGAATGTGGACTAGTCCGATCAGTCGGACTTGTCTGGTGGCGGACAAGTCCGGTCTTTGCGGAGAAGTTCGCTAGTTGCAGCGAACAAATAGATCAAACACAAATCAAAAGCGAGACAAGAGACACAGCGATTTTTGACCGAAATTCAGCTCCACATAGAAGCCTACGTCTCTTTTGAGAAGTCCATAAAGGATCGGGTTGTACTCAACCCTAAACCTCTCCAAGTGACCACAAAGATCAACTTAGTTTTTCACTAAATCGAAAGAGGTGATACAAACCTCTCGGATCTCACCATAATGGTCTTGATGGATTCCGGACGACACCTAACCGTCTAGAAGACAAATCTCCAAGAGTGATCGGTCCTCCAAGTCCTGCAATGAAAAGATCAAGTGCTCAAATCGAATCGAGAATGAAAGGACTCACAATCTCCTCTTCCTTCAATCAAAACCCTAAAGGATTCAATGAAGAATGAGTGGAGGAGGAGAAGTGGATCTTAGAGTCTCAGTGCGTGATTTGAAAAGATGTGCAAGCTTTTGGTAACCCTACGACATAGGAGAAAAGGGATTAAAGAGATCAATCAAGGATGACCTTCCAAAAATGCCAGGAGCGGACTAGTCCGAAAATCCGGACAAGTCCGAACATTGGGCTCAATGGTAATATGGTCATCTCTCTGGAGTTCGCAGAGGGCACGGACAAGTTCGCTAGCAGACTAGTCCGGCCGAGTGGACAAATCCGGTCAGGCCGTGGTAACAGCTTTGGAGTCTGCCCGCCTAGCAGATAAGTTCGCTGGCGGAGAAGTCCGAAGGTCAGATCAAGTCTGGAAAATAATAGGGTGCTCCTTCTCTGGAGTCCGTAGTCTCGGACTAGTCCGGCTCTGTCGAAGGGGACAACTCTCTAGAGTTCGCAGCTTGGCCCGGACATGTCCGGTGCCGGACAAGTTCGGACACCCGGAGAAGTCCGAGGTGAGCTGCGTGCTCCCTCTCTGGAGTCCGGCCACTGGATGGACAAGTCCGTTCTCGGACAAGTCTGGGGGACCGGACAAGTTCAGAGCCAGTAACCAAACTAAGACTATTAAGATAAAAATGGAATTAAAAAGTTTGAGCACTTAACCATTTTTAAGATAGAAAATGTTGAACCCCCTTAATAGTACGGTGGTCCTATGACTCAAGAAAATATAAACACCGAAGCCAAGGAGCCAACAATACTCTTTTGCTTTTTAGGGTTGATAAACATCCATAAACTTAGTTCCTGCACACATACTCACAAAATGCCATCAAATGCTTCCATTGGGTGAATTAATGACAACCAATGAGAAGCTACAAGGATAATGAAGAATTACAAGTTAAAGAACACATAAGCTCCCTCTAAGTCCATGCACATCAACACATACTAAGATGACAATACAAGCTTATATGAATCTCAACTTGTAACTAAAAGCAATATGCAATGAGATAGATAAAGCACATAGATACCACATCATCAAATAATCAAATGTTATGGAGTAGGAAATATTACAAACCAAGTTTTAAAACCATACAAATCCAAATAGTTCACTTCAAAGGTAGATAAAAGATGAGTAGATAGATAGGAGCTTCTCTATTTCTCCCCCTTTGGCATCAAGACAGCAAAAAAGGAAAGAAAAGAGAGAGAGAGAGAGATAGAGAATGGTAGCTATTTCTCAGCATCATCATCACTAGCTGTCTTCTTAGAGTCCTCATCTGGCTACTATTCAAAGTATGCAAGCTCCTCATGAGTAAGATCTGCAAACGGGTCAAAAGTTGGAGGAGCTTCTTTTTCAATATCTGAGCTGTCCGGAGAGCGAGGGATCCCCTGTTGACATTGCCATTCCTTAGTGACTCTAGTGTTCTTCTTTCGGGCAACCCTCTCCTTGTGAGCACGAGCATCAATGTTCTGACATATTTTGAAAAAACCTTTGAGAATCTTGAACAGCCCGCTTCTACCACGAGAGGATGATGGAGGTGAATTGGCAGGAGCCCTCCTAGGAGCTGGACGAGTAGAAGGTGGAGCTCGAATAACAGCAGCTGGTACTTGAGGTTGAAGTTTCTTGTGTGACTCCTCCTTCTCAAACACTTTGTTGGTGACCTTCTCAATCATGCACATAATATAGGCGGCATAAGTGCACACCCTATTTGGCTTTTGTGCTATGTCGAGAATTTTTGAGAACATGAAGTCAAAAATGTTGAACTTCTCTTGTCCCGACAACCACTTGAGGAGGTTCCTTCCATGATCATGAAGATTATATGCATCGCCTTCTTTAGGAGACAAAGTCTTCTTAAGAATGCAATACATTACCTTATAGAAGAGAAGGAAACCAGTAGTGTTTGGCGGAGAGAAGTGAGAGGATGTGTCATACATGAAGTCCATCTCATTAACATCAAGTGCTAGCTCATTATGAATCCTGGCTGAACAAGAGAAACCACCTCGGAACTTGATGATGTTGGCAAACCGTCGCATTGTCACTGAGTACTGTTTTGACCCTGTCATTCAAGAAATCTTAGCCTCTCCTTCCTGATGATAAGAAATAGTGGCATAGAATTGCGCTATCACTGCCTTGTTCCATGAGTACTTTAAACCCAAGATGTTCTTTATCCCATGAAAAGTGTAAGCCTCAATAACTTCATTGAAAACATCATTGTTTTTCCTGGTCATATACTCCTAGTCAACCCACTGCATGTCAATCACTGGATTCTTCAGCTTCAAGTACACAGAGTAGTAGTAATCTGTATGAAAATATCGCTAGAACCTTGTATCAATTCATTGCTTGTCCTCATCATAGCAGTTCTCTCCTCTCTTAATCACAGCTGCTGAAGCATTTCTCATATAGTCCACACCTTCCTTGCCTCATGATCCACAGGTATAGTTAGAACCATGTTGATGGTCTGAGGCTCCTCTTAAATGTCATCACGATCAACAACTGGAAGATGAACCTTTCTCTTCTTAGAACTAACTTTTATGACCGCACGGCGAGAGCTGCTTTCACCTGATATGCTGATAACTGGCATAGAGTACAGGATTCGAGTGGAATGTGATGATGATTGATTAAAATTGATTCAACTTATTCAACGTGGTCTGCCTGGCAGCGGACTTGTTCGGGCAGCGAACATGTCTGCAAGCGGACTAGTCCGGCCGCCCGGACTTGTCTGGAGCTCAACAGTGCACACGAAGAACAAATCTTCACAATTTTTGGATCTGACCACAACTCCTAGCCATATCGCATACAAAGCACTTATAGCATCCAAGGAGAGACCTCACGAATGGGATTTGAAAGTTATGAACGGAAACAACCACATTTCAAACTCAAACTTAGAGAAGAGATTACCTTCAAACGAGGATGAAAAAGGAGCGAACTTTTGAGGTTCCGGACTGGTTCGAGGGTGGAGAAGCTTTTTCACGAAATGGATTCACTTTTCACCGGTTGAAATGCCAGATCGCCACGAGAGTCACGAGCTAGGGTTTGGTGTAGGAGAGAGAAAGTGGAAAAGTGTTTGGAGAGGAAGAAGACTCGGGGTTTTAAATAGACCCCGTGGTCCGCACTTGTCCGCTGGTGGACTAGTCCGAGACTGCGGACTTGTCCGATCCTCGCAGCCTTGAATCAAGGAGTAGATCTTTAATATTGGAGAAAAGTGAACCATTGGACAATTTTCAAAAGCACAAACATTATTATGCAAAGTGTGATCCGAAACAATCAATCAATCAACCATGATTACACTTTCCATAATGAGATTTTCTAAAACTCTTGAGGTTTTTGAAAAACAAATCATGCAAGATGTTTTGCAAATCTTTTATTTTCAAAATCTATCTAGTGTCACAAAAGGTGTGCAACATCTCATGCCACGTTCTCAGAATTAAGGATATTTAGCTCATTTCTTAGTTCACAAAAGCGTCTCTCATCTAGAGGTTTGGTGAATATGTCGGCTAGTTGATTTTGTGTGGGTACATGGGAAATTTCTATGTCCCCTTTGATGGAGTGGTCTCTTAGAAAGTGGTGTCGGATGTTTATGTGTTTGGTGTGAGAGTGCTCATAAGGATTGTAAGTAAGCTTTATGGCGCTCTCATTGTCACATAGGAGAGGAATACGGTTCAAAGTGTAACCATAGTCTTTTAGAGTTTGCCGCATCCATAGAAGTTGAGCACAACAACTACAAGCTGCAACATACTCTGCTTTGGTTGTGGAAAGGGGAACATAATTTTGTTTCTTAGATGACCAAGACACTAGAGATCTTCCCAAGAACTGGCAAGTCCTCGATGTGCTTTTACGGTCCACTTTGCATCCGACATAATCCGCATCGGAATACCCAATGAGATTAAATTTTGAGCCTTTGGGGTACCATAGTCCTAGATTTGGTGTATGAACTAAGTATCTCAAAATTCTTTTCATGGCCACTAAGTGACATTCTTTCAGATCGGCTTGAAATCTTGCACACATACATGCACTAAGCATGATATCCGGCCTAGATGCACATAAGTAAAGGAGAGATCCAATTGTGGAGCGATATACCTTTTGATCGACGGATTTGTCCTTCTTGTTGAGATCAAGATGGCCATTGGTAAGCATAGGAGTCTTCATTGGCTTTGCATTTGTCATGTCAAATTTCTTGATCATATCTTGAGTGTACTTGACTTGGCAAATGAAAGTCCCTTCTCTAAATTGCTTCACTTGAAACCCTAGGAAGAACGTCAATTCTTCCATCATAAACATTTTAAAGCGTTTGGTCATAAGCTTGCTAAACTCATCACAAAGAGATTTGTTAGTAGAACCAAATATAATGTCATCGACATATATTTAGCACACAAAGATATCACTGAAAACTTTCTTTGTGAAAAGAGTAGAATCAGTCTTCTCTATTTTGAAGCTTTTTTTGATGAGGAAGTCTCCCAAGCACTCATACCAAGCCCTTGGTGTTTGTTTCAACCCGTAGAGAGCTTTGTGGAGCTTGTACATGTGGTTCGGGTACTTTTGATCTTCAAAACCTGGTGGTTGCTCAACATACACTTCTTCCTTGATCAGGCCGTTGAGAAAAGCGCTTTTCACATCTATTTAGAATAGCTTGAAACCATGGTGAATAGCAAAGGCAAGTAATATTCGAATGGACTCAAGTCTAGCTACAGGAGCATAAGTTTCATTGAAATCCAAACCTTTGACTTGAGAGTATCCTTTGGCCACTAATCTTGCCTTGTTTCTTACCACAACACCGTCTTCATTTTTCTTGTTGCGGAATACCCACTTGTTCCAACAATGTTTTGCTTGGGTCTTTCCACAAGAGTCCAAACTTCAGCTCTTCTTGCGTAGCCATTATCCAGTCCGAATTATTTAATGCTTCTTCCACCCTAAGAGGCTCAAAACAAGAAACAAACGAGTAATGCTCACAAAATTTAGCAACACGAGATCTAGTGATTACCCTCTTATCAATATCACCAAGTATTTACTCGACGGGGTGATCTCGTTGCACAGTTTGGTGTACTTGTGGATGTTGCACTTGTGGTCTTCTCCCTTCACTGTCTTCTTCAATGTGTTGATCATAGATGGGAAGCTTGTCACTTTGATCATCGTTATCATTGACCTCTTGTTGCACTTCCTCACTTGTTTCATTTCCTCCCGTCATGCCATATTCTTTTTGACTTGTGGGCGTTGATGACTCTTGATTTTCTTGTGACTTGATCTCACCTAGAGTCATTCTCTCGATTGCCACGACCGGAGCTTCTTCATCATCTGTAATTTCATTAACAACTTGCCCCTTTTGGGGGCCATTAAATTCATCAAACGTCACGTCACGTGCTATTTCAACGCAACCATTGGTTTTGTTGAATACACGGTAGGCTTTAGCGTTTGATCCATAACCAAGCAAGAACCCTTCATCAACTTTAGGTGTGAACTTAGAGAATTTGGGTTTCTTTTTTAGCATATAACATTTGCTTCAAAAACTCGAAAGTATGAGATATTAGGCTTGTTACTGATGAGAAGCTCATAGGAAGTTTTCTTCAAGAGTCGATGTAGATACAAGCGGACGTCTTGTACTCATCTAGCATTGTCCTTGCCATCTCGATGAGGGTTCAATTCTTCCTTTCAGCAACCCCATTTTGTTGAAGGGAGTAGGGTGCTGAAAATTCATGCTTGATGCCTTCTTCATCAAGATATTCTTCCACTTGTATATTCTTGAACTCGGTGCCGTTGTCGCTTGTTATTTTTTAATCTTCACTTCATACTTATTTTGGGCTCTTCTTAAGAATGTTGTGAGCACATTCTTTGTTTCACATTTGTCTTGCAAAAAGAATACCCAAGTGAAGCGAGAAAAGTCATCAATAATAACATGACCATATTTGTTACCGTCAATGCTAATGTATGCCACGGGGCCAAATAAGTCCATATGTAACATTTCCAACGGTCTTTTAGTCGTCATTATGTTCTTGGACGGATGGCTTGCTCCTACTTTTTTTCCGGCTCGACATGCACTGTAAATTTTATCTTTCTCAAAGCAAACATCCGTTAGTCCAATGATGTGGCCCCTTTTTGAAGTTTATAAAGTTTCCTCATGCCAACACGGGCTAGACGGCGATGCCACAACCAACCCTTTGTTGACTTGGCAATAAGACACGTATTTGGGACTACTTTATTAGTAGAGAAGTCTACTAGATAAAGTTTTCTCTTCAAGTAGCCTTTGAATGCCACGGTACAACTTCCTCTTTTGTAGACAGTCACATCATAATTGGTGAACAAACAATTGTAACCCATCTCACACAATTGTGCAACGGATAACAAGTTGTAGCTCAAAGATTCAACCAAAAGAACATTCGTAATGGTTAGGTCATTGGAAATAGCAATTTTTCTAAGACCGATTACCTTTCCCTTTTTGTCATCCTCTAAGGTAACACTGTCATCTTGAGCCTTGTCCTCTTCAATAGATGAGAACATCTTCTCCTCCCCGGTCATATAATTGGTGCAGCCGCTGTCAATCACCCAACTTCTTCCACCGGAGGAGTATTCCTACAAAACAAATTAGGCTTTATTTTTAGGTACCTAAATTTGTTTGGGTCCTTTCACATTAGTAACAAAAGATTTTGGCACCTACACACAAGACTTGGTGTTCTTGTGGCGTGGCCCAACATATCTATCAATAACTTTACCAGAAGCATTCTTGGTTAGCACATAAGAAGTATCAAAATCATGAAAAATTTTAGCACAATAAAGAGCATTAGTGTCTTTTGGAGGAGGTGTTGAAGAAGCTTCAATCTTGGTCTTGTAACTTCCTCACTTGGTAAACTTTACGAATTCCGTGCCGTTCTTGTTTTCTCTTGCATTGTGGCTTTTACCCTTCACATAGCCAATGCCATCTTTGACATGTGGGCGTCGAGTGTTCATGTATGCTTCCTTTGCGTACTTAGTCTTTTCTTGCTCGATGGAGATCTTGCTTTGTTGAGCTTGTGCATTGAGAGTCTTTACTTGTTTTTGAAGTTGCACAATGATCTTCTCATTTTCAGCAATCTTCTCAATCTCCACATCTTTGCACCTGTCACAAATAGCAGTCGAAGGGAGGCAAGACACTTCTTTCAAGGAAGATGCTTCTCCTTCAAGTTCGCTAACTTGCACTTTAAGAGAAGAGTAGAGTTTTTTCAAGGTGTTAAACTCTTCTTGAAGTGCATCATTAGCGAATCTAAAGGTTTTGCTAGCATCATTAACTTCAGCCAAGGCTTTAGTTAATTCATCTACTTTCTTCCTCTCAAGAGCTAGGATATTCTCGAGATCAAGGTTTCTCTTCTTCTCAAGAATGAGCAAGTCTTTTTGCTTCACAAGAATATCCTCTTGTCTCTCAATTTCATCTCTTTGTTTCTCAAGAATAGTCATTAGTTCATGCAAGTTAGGCACATCATCATCATCTTCACAATCGCTAGAGTCAAGTTTAGATTTCAATACCTTAGACCCTTTTGCCATGAGACAAGTGGGTGCAGCTTCTTCTCCATCACTCAGGCTTTCGAAGAGAGATGTGTTAGTTGGAGTGATGCCTATCGCTAATGTTGCGATTCCACTTTCATCGGAGTCGGAGTCGGAGTGAGAGTTCCATTCTTGTCTTATGTGGGCTTGTTTGTTGTACTTCTTGCCCTTGTCCTTCTTGCACTCTTTGTCACTCTTCTTCTCCTTCTCGTCCTTGTTCTTGGCGTTAGGACACTCTGCAATAACATGACCTTCCTCTCCACATTCATAACAAGTTCTCTTAGATTTTCTAGTTTTACCTTTGCTAAAGCTCTTCTTGTGGAAGCCGCCTTTCTTCATGAACTTCTTGAACTTCCTTTTGAGCAGTGCGAACTCTTCATCATCGCTTTCTTCTTCGCTTTAGCTTTGAATGTACAGCTTCTTCCCTTTAGCTTTGAGGGCTATGCCCTTTTCTTCGGAAATGATGTTGCCGATTAGGGAGTTGATCGTTCTTGCCTCTTTATCTTGATCTTGTTGTGCAAGAAGTCACTCGAGTACTTCATCCGTGGTGAAGTTCTTGAAGTTTTCCTTCTCCCTAATAAGAATACATAAATGTGAGTTCCAAGGTTGAAGGGCTTGAAGTAACCTTTTGTTGACTTCGATGTCTTCAAGCTTCACTCCTAGTGCCCTTCTCGTGTTGACGATCTCCATGAGGCGATCGTGAACTTCTTAAGGTCCTTCATTCTTCTTCCTAATGAACAAGTTGTATTGTCCTCTTAAGAGATCTTCTCTTGCTTCTTTGACGGTGTCCGTCCCTTCATGGATGATCTCTAGCTTCTTCTAAATCTTGTGGGTATTTCTTATCTCCATCACTTTGATGTCTTCATTTGGGCCTAGCGTCGAAATGATCACAGAGGCAGCTTGAGCTTTTTGGTGCATGTTGATTTCATCCTTTTGAGTAGGATTTTCTTTATCTTCAAAGGTGAAGCCTTTCTCCACAATCTCTAAGATTTGTGGCACCATCAACTCGAGGTAGGTGATCATCCGAAACTTCCAGTGCTTGTAGAAGGTTCCATCAAAGATGAGAATCTTTCCAGAGGCTTGTCCAATCTTCAGCTCGTTGTAGTCGAATTGCATGTTGGAGTAGTTCTCTTTGCTTGCGAACAAATCACCGATCTTCACGGTAGACATCTTCAACTCTCCTAGCTGTTAGGCTATTGAAAAGAGAGTCCTTACTCCGATACTAATTGAAAGTTGCCTAGAGGGGGTGAATAGGCAACGATCTAAAATTCGAGTCTCAAAAACAATTTGATCAGAAAAAATAGAATGCGGACTAGTCGGTCAGTCGGACTTGTCCGGTGGAGAACAAGTCCGATCCTTGCGGATAAATCCGCTAGTCGCAGCGGAAAATAGATCAAACACAAATCAAAAGGGAGACAAGAGACACAACGATTTTTGACTGAAATTCAGCTCCACACAGAAGCCTACGTCTCCGTTGAGGAGTCTACAAGGGACCGGGTTGCACTCAACCCTAAACCTCTCCAAGTGACCACAAAGATCAACTTGGTTTTTTACTAAATCGAAAGGGGTGATACAAACCTCCCGGATCTCACCACAATGGTCTTGATGAATTCCGGGCGACACCTAGCTGTCTAGGAGACAAATCTCCAAGAGTAATAGGTCCTACAAGTCCTGCAATGAAAAGATCAAGTGCTCAAATCAAATAGAGAATGAAAGGACTCACAATCTACTCTTCCTTCAGTCAAAACCCTAGGGGATTCAATGAAGAACGAGTGGAGAAGGAGAATTGGATCTCAGAGAGTCTCAGGGCTTGATTTGAAAAGATGTGTAACCTAAGATATGGGAGAAGAGGATTATATAGATCAATCAAGGATGACCTTCCAAAAATGCTAGGAGCAGACTAGTTCGAAAGTCCGAACAAGTCCGAACATCAGGCTCAACGGTAATATGGTCATCTCTCTGAAGTCCGCAGAGGGCACAGACAAGTCCGCTAGCAGACTACTCCGGCCGAGCGGACAAGTCCGGTTAAGCTGTGGTAACCGCTCTGGAGTTTGCCCACCCAGCGGACAAGTCCGCTGGCGGATAAGTCTGGAAAATAACAGAGTGCTCCTTCTCTGGAGTCCGTAGGCTCGAACTAGTCCGGCTCTGTCGATGGGGACAACTCTTTGGAGTCCGCAGCTTGGCCCGGACATGTCCGGTGCCGGACAAGTCCGGACACTCGGATAAGGCCGAGGTGAGCTGCGTGCTCCCTCTCTGGAGTCCGGCCATTGGACTAACAAGTCCGTTCTCAGACAAGTCCGGGGGACCGGACAAGTTCAGAGCCAGTAACCAAACTAAGACTATTAAGATAAAAATAGAATGAGGAAGTTTGAGCACTTAACCATTTTCAAGACGAAAGATGCTGAACCTCTCTTGATAGTACGGTGGTCCTATAACTCAAGAAAATATAAACACTATAAACACCGGAGCCAAGGAGCCAACAATACTCTTTTCCTTTTTGGGGTTGATAAACATCTATAAACTTAGTTTTTACACACATACTCACAAAATACCATCAAATTCTTTTATTGTTTGTCACAATTCATCCCAAAATCCACAAGGGATCCTAGATGCACTTTCAGCTTCCTCTTGGTGTCTCTTTCGAGCGGGGGACCTGAAACCTCTCACAAACTTGGCGTCGTCTTACACAATCTCCTCGGAAGCTCGAACACCGACTCTTAGCCAGTTTAAGCTACTAAACCAAGAGTAATAAGCAAAGATCACTCCTCTCAAAGCCCTACAAGCTCTAGAAGTGTATGAATGCTCATATTCACTCTCCTACTAGCATGAAAGATCTTCAATCTTGTGTTGTGCTCTCTTCTTGGTGTCTCTTGGCCTCTCACAAGTTTGCTCCAACAAATCAGACCTCTGTCACCCTGGAAAACGTCCTCCTCCACGGTTTAAATAGACTCCAAACCCAGAAATAAATGTTAGAACGTGATGTTTTAAAGCTGACTGTTTTTGCCAGTCACCGAACTCCTCTCACCGGATTGACCGACGCACCATCGGATTGTCTGGTGACTCTTTCTTCAGCAAAATAGGGAAACACCCTCTCTGGAATCCAATCTATATGTTTTACCATCGAAAAAAATGAATGATACCTTCTAAGCTATTGAAAATTTAAAAGTTCCTTATCTACCATCGTATTTGAATTTCATTCCATATGTGCCACTATTATGAATTAGTTGCTATTAAACCGAGTTGAAAAGGATAAATTTAATATTTGTTTGCCTAGATTCTTTTTATACTTACATGTACATGTGAATATATTCAATTCATATCATTATAATCATAAATATAATACATTTTTAGTACACATGTATGATGCAATTAAAAAATTTATAAATATATATTACTAAGAAATATATTACTTATATAAAATATATATTAATGAATAAGAGAAAATGTTAAAAAAATTTAGATATAATAGTTAACTACGGAAAGTGAATAATGGCATGGGAGGGATGAAATTCAAAATCAATGGCAGATAAGGAACTTTAAATTTTTCTATGGCTTATAAAGAATTGTGCTATTTTGCAATGGTAAATAAGGAATTTTCTCTTCTATATGACACCGGACTGTCTGGTGCATACCTTCATTAGACTGTCCGGTGACTTACTTTTGACTTCTAGATACACCTCTTTTGAACTTCCTGTTCAGACTCACCGGACTGTTCAATCACTGACCCACTGGACTGTCTAGTGTCTTCTCCTCTTCGACTCTAGAGAGCACCTCTCTCTAGACTTCGCATCATCTGGTTCACCGGAATGTCCGGTGACCTCATCGGACTATTCGGTGATTCTTCTGCAACTAAAACTTTGGGTCTTTTTCTTCAATTTGACTTCAGCTTCGCTTGCTTTGCTTCCTCTACCATATTTAGCGCATTCTGAGTTAACTAAGAGCATTCATACCTCCTAACACTTGTATGACTTGAGAAAGAAATGATTTGACCCCCTTTAATACTATCGGTGATCCTATAGACTCTCTAGCTAGTATTTAACCTTGGTCCATCGACACACGGAACTTCTCATCTTGAGATCGTACTTCTCATCTAACGAGGAAGCCCACCATGTTGATGTAGAAAATACGGGGTGGTATCTACAATCACAACCGTTATCTATGATGCTCATTCAATCACCAAAATCTATTCATACCTTATAAAGGACTTCAAAAGTCATGAAGCTTATAGCCGTGCATTAGGTGTGCCAGCGACAACCCATCCAACACAACAACACCGTTCGTTTCCAAGCTGAAACGAGTGTTTCGAAAGAAAAAAAAAGCTGAAATGAGGGTTCCTTGCACTTTGCTCTTGACTCGCCCGGCCGCGCCAGACAATTTATTTTTTATAAAGAAATAGTCCAAATCAAGAAAAAAATACATTTCAAAATATTTGATTTGTGCAGTGATTAATTATTTAAGTAAACTTTCCCCTTTAGAAATTAACAACTTCAGGAGCACTTAAAGGTGCAAAATCAAATTACTCCCTCTGTGTCATTATAGACTTGGTTTAACCATTCATCTTATTCAAAAAATGTGTAAAATATTATTAATTTTGTTATAAAGTATTTTATTATCATTATAAATATTTTAAACATAACTTGCTTGTTCATATACTTTCATAAATTTTTTAAATAAGATACATGGTCAAATATTAATTTTAGAATTAAAAAATATCACTAATTTTAGGACAGAGGGAGTAGTAACCTATCTCATAAACTTGAATAGCTTGCGATTATGCAAAGCAACTAGTACCATGTTTCCAGACATATGTCACATACAACTACACAACTCACCCAACTGATCTGGATCCCTTCATTTGAAATTACAGACTGCCAGTACATTGCACTTTTAAACATCATTTAATATTGCGCATTACAACTTTTACAAATCTATTTTAATCAAAATTTGAAAAATTTATAATAATGGTTACTAAAAATGATGTAACAACATTCCCATATTCTTGCACCACAACACCGAAACGTTAGCAATATTCTTTCACATCTTGGTGTGGTGCTGCCTTACAGCTTTTACAAATCTATCTTAGCCCCTGTTTGGGGGTAGCGTTTACCCGTGTCTGCGAGAAGTGGCAAAATCGCACCCAAAGGGTGCGACTTCTGCGAGCCGGTAAAAGCAAGAAAGTCAACATTTAAACTAAAAGAAAAAATGATCAAACATCAGAAAAAGAGACTGGGAGGTCGCTTCCAAAGTTTTTGCTCTCTCTCAATTGCTCACATCGCCGATCTCTAGTCCCTCGTGCGACTCAGAGGAGGTCCGAACCCTAGGTCTTCCCTAGGGTTTCAGCTTGGTTTCCTTTTTCTCCACCACAAAACCAGCAAAAGCTTCCACTTTGTCTTCTCTCTTCCAGGCCAGTGGTCGTGGTGCTGTTACTGTAGCGACGAATGTGGCGCGGGCGGAGAGGGAGAGGGTGGCTTGGAAGGTCTCTTGTGAGGGCTCAAGCGCTCCAAGGAGGAAAGAAGTGGGCTGAAGGGGGCATGGAGCTCTGATAGCAAGGAGGATCAATGGTGCCCTAGGCGTTGGGGAAGCTGTTCGCAAGCAAGACGGGGAATGCGGAAGGGATGTCCCTAGCCCTAGGGAAAATCTAGTGTCCTTGGATGGGGATTCGGTGCAAGGAACTAGGCAATAATCTTTTTCAGTTCTCCTTTCTCCATCCTGGTGGAAAGCGGAGAGCGATACTAGAGGGCCTTGGCAATTTGGGGGCAATGTGCTCATTGTTGTGGATTTTGATTGTCAACGATCGAGTTTTTTTTACCTTTCGATAAGCCTAGGAGGTTGGCAAGCACGACATCACAAGCGATCAATCAAGCGATCAATCAAGAAACCATAACAGAAACATTAAACAAGAAACGAGAATAGAAAATAGCAAGTCAAAGCAAATTTATTAGAATGAAATCCTCCAAATGTTCCATCGGCTCGCAGGCCGGAAACATCTCAGAGCAGAACAATCACTATCGAGAAATCCATAGAATGCAGCGGTAGCGAACCTCCTCCACACAGGCAAGCTTGAGTGTAGGAGCTGACTTCACAGTCCGTTAGAGACGTAGTCAAAGTTGAAGCTGGGAGTATCTTTTGAAAACAACAAATTAGAAAGCCGTGAGTACGAATACTCAGCAAACTACGTACTACCTATCAACAATGTATGCATGCAAATTGTTTCAAGGGTAAAGACTAGCTCAAGTGCTAAATGCAAGTTAAAAATATTTTATTTTATTTTAAAGATGCAAGAAAGTTTTATTTTAAAACTATCAAATTTTATTATCTTGCCCCGCTGGGATCTCCGTTATCCCGGACGGGGGTTCATTTTAAAATGCCGGTGTAATCTACACACCCGGCCACAGCTCAAAGGCCGGAGTCCAAAACATTTTGAAATAGAAGAGGAGGAAAGAAAACAAAACTACTCAACGAGGAGCACAACTCAGAGGGTGTCCTTCAAAAAGGACTTGACAATGCGCATTGACTGTAACTCTGCAGAGTTTATGCACTTGAACCTATGAAAAGTCTCATCGAGAACTACCGTCGTAGTCCCGACGAACATATAAGACCCGTCCACAAACTTTAACTGGCGTTATCCGTTCTCCAGTATAGAGATCCCAAGTGCCTACGCAATCGGGTCCTGGAGCTGTGAAGAGCCTACCACTGATCACGTAGGGTATCTCGATCTCATGTGGGGAGTCATAGCTCTATACCACACTAACATGTCACCGCCAACCCACGGGTAAACAACCAGTCTCGGCAAGCTTCAAGATCAAGCCACTGCCCATATAGGGTAACGTGGTATGCATGCTTGTCAACTGAGCATACAAGGCTCGAAGGACTTGGTCTTTAATAGCCAGGGCAGGCACTCTCTTCAACCTTAGCGCCAACAACCAACAAGTCTCACGAAAAGATCCCAGCCCGGATCTTCCCGTTGTACCTGCCACAGGTATGCCCATAGGGACTTCCCAAAAGTCCCCCAGCTTCTCATACTCCATCCTGCCCCCGCTAAATAGTTATGTATAGTTATTTGCAAAACTCACATATTTGAATCACAGTTCAAAATTATTTAACACAAATTCTATTTTTATAGTGATAGGTATGAGATAAAAATAAATGCGACTAAGCATGGCTAAGCATAAAAATAAAATAATTATTCTAAAGCAATCCTAGGGCTCATATTTGTGGAACAATAAATAGGCATGGCTCAGGAATATTGCTAGCATATTTTAAAACAGTTGGCATGCAAATTAGGGTTGCAAACAAAACATGCAGTTTAAAATACTGGGTACAAAAGTGATCAAGGAAACGCGGTTGCATGGTAGCTCGGGATCGTAGTCGAGATCCGGGTCGTCGAACTGAGCAGGCTCACGGTACTCCTCCTCGACTGCACCAGTTGGTCAACGACACGAAGAAGGGATCAGACACTAGGTACGCGATAATTAAATTCGATAATTAAATCTAAATTTAAATTACTAGGCGAAGCGTGGTCAAAACGTTCCCCAGAAAATTCTACACGACATTCTCGCCGAGACAAATTTAACGAAACAATTTTAGAAATCTTTTGAGACCAAACGGAGTTCTCCAAAAATCCTTGAAGATTTAGACTACGAGAAACTAACTGAGTACCTATCGCTCATAGGGATGAAACGAGCAGTCTTCGTCAAATGATCTGCCACCACCAAGATAGCATTATGATGACAAGACGTCATGGGCAAACCTATGATGAAATCTATACTGATATCATCCCACTTCCAAGAAGAGATCGACAACGGCTTCAGCAATCCAGCCGGTCTTTGATGCTCAGCCTTAACTTACCGGCAAACATCACATAAGGCAACATACTCAGCAATGTCCGCCTTCATGCCAACCCACCAGAAACGAGTCCTCAGATCCTCAAACATCTTGGTGTAGTCTGGATGGATAGAATACCTCGAATCATGAGCCTCTCTCAGAATGGCATCCCGCAACTCTGGCACTTTTGGAATACAGATACGGTCCCCAAACCACAAAGCACCTTGCTAATCCACACGAAAACTAGGTGCTTTGCCTTTCCTCATCTTCTTCAAGATCAACTGAATTTCTCGATCACGCTTCTGAGCTGACTAGATCTCCTCAATCAACAACGGCTGCAACCTAAGCTCGTGCAAGAAACCCTGAAGATCTCACATGTGTTGCCGATCAGATAGTGCCTCCAAATCTTCGAAGCATGGACAACAGCCGCCAACTCTAGATTGTGCGTCCGATAGTTCAACTCATGCTTCTTCAACTGCCTCGAAGCATAGAACACCACCTTCTTGTTCTGCATCAGCACACAACCCAAACCCTGACGAGAAGCATCACAGAAAACCTAGAAATCCTTGTGAATATCAGGCAAAATCAAATCTGGTGCAAATGTCAACCTCGTCTTGAGCTCCTGAAAACTCCTCTCACAAGCATCTGACCAAAGAAACGGCACCCCCAACTGAGTCAACTCGGTCATAGGCTTAGCAATCCTGAAGAAGTTTTCAATGAATCGGCGATAGTAACCTGAAATTCTAAGAAAACTCCTCACCTCAAAGACTGACCTTGGAGACTCCCACTCCACAACAGCCTTGACCTTCTCGGGATCAACGGCAACTCAGCTGTGACAACATGACCCAGAAAAGCAACTTTCTCAAGCCAAAACTTGCACTTAGCTGATGAGGCTTCAACCTACCAAGCACAACTCTCAGATGCTGCTCATGCTCTTCCGCTAACTTGGAGTAGACAAAGATATCATCAATAAATATCACCACGAACTTATCCAACTCAGCCATGAACACCTTGTTCATCATGTTCATGAAGTAGGCAGGTGCATTAGTGAGTCCAAAACAAATGACCAGAAACTCATAAGACTCATACCTCGTCACGAACGAAGTCTTCGGAATGTCGAAAGGACAAATCTTCATCTGGTGATACCCCGATCTCAAATCAATCAAAAAAAAACTTTGCACCCTTTAACTGATCAAACAAATCATCGATCCTCAGCAAAGAGTACTAGTTCTTTATCATCACCTCATTCAAAGAATGGTAGTCAACGCACATGCGCATTGACCCATCCTTCTTCCTTACGAAAAGCACTAGGGCTCCCCATGGAGAAGCACTCGGCCAAATGAACCCTTTACTCAAGAGCTCATCGATGTGCTCCTTAAGCAAAGCAAGCTCATCGAAAGACATCCGATACAGCCGCTTGGCAATCGACGCGGTACCAGGAAGCAGATCGGTCACGAACTCAACATCTCGATCCGGGGGTGTCTTGGCAACTCATCTGGAAACAACTCCAGAAACTCACGAACAACTAGAATCTGCACCAAAGACAACTCCTGCAAGCTGCAAACTGAAGGTGGAACTCTGGACACTCTAGGGGCGCACTCCACACGAACACCATGGTGGTTAACCAACGACACAACCCTCAGCAAAGGTGATGACTCCCTTGTGCCTCACCAAGCAATCCATCCCCAAGATGACATCAATATCACATGAGGGAAGGACGATGAGATCGGCTAGGAAGACCACACCCTCAATCAAGATCCGAACACCTCTACACTCAATACGACTCTTATAGACTCCAAGAGGTGAAGTGGTAAGTGTAGGTATAGCTAAAAGTGAAGTAGAGAGACTATGTGTAGTCGCAAACGTCGACGACACAAATGAGTAAGTAGCCCCTGAATCGAACAAAACCATCGCTAAGTGAGAGTGAATCAAGAACTTACCAACAACGACGTCGGGTGCCTCCTGAGCCTCCTCCACAGAAATGTGGTTCAGGCGGCTGCGCGTGACGCTCGGCTGAGCAACGCCATGGCCCGCAGAACGCACTCCTCAACCTCCAGACTGGTATGGTGGCCTAGCGGGAGTGGCACACTGAACACCACCTCCCCCAGGACCCTGGTGCTGACGCCTTGGGCACTGAAACGCCTTGTGACCCTCTTGGCCACACTTAAAATAGCAAACCGAGGGCTGACCTACTGTCGAACAGAAAGCGGACTGCTGCTGTTGCTGAAAAGCACCTCCCTGACTCTGAGAACCCTGCCGTTGAACTGAAACTGGAGCAGGAGCAGTGGATCGGGTGAAGGTGGGCTGTCCCGATCCCTGCTCGAACGATCCGCTGAGGCGCTGACGCTGAGAAGTCTCACGACTGGTTACCTGACCAGTTGCCCTCCTCTTTGCATCTCTGGACTGATCAAGCTTTTGAAGCGACACCTCCAAAGCCAGACACCTGTCAATAAGCTCATGAAGACTCTTCTGAACACCACCATCCAGGTACGGAAGCATGTTGAAATGCAAGCCCTTTCGAAACTAGTACATCTTGCGGTGCTCGGTCGAAACCTCCTCGGGTGCAAAGTGGCTGAGCTGGGTGAAACGGTTGGCGTACTCTGTGATAGACATACCTCCTTGACGAAGGTTACGAAACTCCTCCGCCTTCGCCTCTATGGCTCCCTCAGAGATGTGGAAACCACAGAAAGCGATGACAAAGTCGTCCCAAGTGAACTGCTCTGGATCGTCAAGAGTGACGTAAAGAGTATCTACCCAAGCACCAGCTGCACCTGTCAACTAGTGAGTCGCCAAGCGAACAGCTTCCTGATCGTCACACTGAATCAGGTCAAGCTTCTTCTCAATATCCCTGAGCCAATCATCAGCATCCAGAGGGTCAACTGCACGGTTGAAAGTGGGTGGGCGCATGCTCAGGAACATAGCCATGCGAGAACCGGCTGGCTGGTGGTACTGTGCCGCATCAGAAGCATGAGCACGTCCACGAGGCTGCTGCTGTAAGTGCTTGACAATCTGCTCAAGCAGAAGCGTCTATTGGGCCATCACCTCCGTCAGGTACGGAGTAGCTGGAAGCTCCTCACCAGGCACGGCAACACCGGCAGGCTTAACTCCAGGGTCCATGGCAACTCCTCTGCCACGGCCTCCAGCCTAAGGAACAGGTGCTCCAGCACGGCCACGCCCTTGATCAACGCCGGGTGCATCAGCCACAGGTGGCGCCGGTACACGGCCTCCAGCACCGCGACCACGACCTCTAGAGGCCGCACCACGACCACGCCCAGTGGGTGGCAGTACCTCAGGGTCGTCCAGAGCGGCCTCTTCAAAACGAGCCTGAAGGCGTCCAAACCTCCTCGAAGCCATCTGTTGCAGGAAAACATTTCTGATTAGAAAGATAGCATCAGCAGAAACTAGAATTATTGAAAAAGACAGAAAATCAATAGATCCGAATAAGAATAACTAGACAAGCACAATTCCAAGCAACAAGACTTCCATCAAGCAAATGACGAGATTTAAGAAAACAACTTTCACGATGAAGATTTGATAACAGATTCGAAAATCTAGAAATATTCCTTAGTTATGTCCAGTTTTACGGTTTCGCTCCTACGGTCAACCTGGCTCTGATACCACCTGTCAACAACCGGGTTTTTCTTACCTTTCGATAAGCCCTGATCTTTCGTGACCTTGCCAATTCCAGTAGATTGGCAAGCATGACATCACAAGCGATCAATCAAAAAACCATAACAGAAGCATTAAACAAGAAACGAGAATAAAAAATAGAAAGTCAAAACAAATTTATTAGAATAAAATCCTCCAAAGGGGTTCATCGGCTCGCAGGCCAGAAACATCTCAAAGCAGAACGATCACTATTGAGAAATCCATAGAATGCAGCAACGGAAGTATTATCATGGCAGCGGTAGCGAATCTCCTCCACACAGGCAAGCTTGAGCATTGGAGCTGACTTCACGATCCGTCGGAAACGTAGTCGAAGTCAAAGCTGAGAGTATCCTCTAAAAACAACAAATTAGAAAGCCGTGAGTACGAATACTCAGCAAACTGTGTACTAACTATCAACAATGTATGCATGCAAATTGTTTCAAGGGTAAAGACCGGCTCAAGTGCTAAATGCAAGTTTAAAATATTTTATTTTATTTTAAAAATGCAAGAAAGTTTTATTTTAAAACTGTCAAATTTTATTATCTTGCCCCGCAGGGACTCCGTTATCCCGGACGGGGGTTCATTTTAAAATGCCGGTGTAATCTCCACACCAAGCCACAGCTCAAAGGCCAGAGTCTAAAACATTTTGAAATAGAAGAGAAGGAAGGAAAACAAAACTACTCAGCGAAGAGCACAACTCAGTGGGTGTCCTTCAAAAAGGATGTGGCAAAGCGCATTGACTGTAACTCTGCACAATTTATGCACCTGGACTCATGAGAAGTGTCATCGAGAACTACCGTCGTAGTCTCGACGAACACACAAGACCCGTCCACAAGCTTTAACTGGCGTTATTCATCCTCCAGGATAGGGATCCCAAGTGCCTACGCAATTAGATCCTAGAGCTGTGAAGAGCCTACCACTGATCAGGTGGGATATCTCGATCTCATGTGGGGAGTCATAACTCTACACCACACTAACACATCACCGCCAACCCACGGGTAAACAACCAGTCTCGACAAGCTTGAAGATCAAGCCACTGCCCATACAGAGTAACGTGGTGTGCATGGTTATCAACTGAGCGTACAAGGCTCGATGGACTCGGTCTTTACTTGTCGGAGCAGGCACTCTCTCCAACCTTAGCGCCAACAACCAACAAGTCTCAGGGAAAGATCCTAGCCTGGATCTTCCCGTTGTACCTGCCACATGTACACTCACAGAGACTTTCTAAAAGTTCCCCAGCTCCTCATAGTCTATCCTGTCCCCGCTAAATAGTTATGTATTGTTATTTGCAAAACTTACATTTGAATCACAGTCTAAAATTATTTAACACAAATTTCATTTTTATAGTGATAGGTGTGAGATAAAAATAAATGCGACTAAGCATGGCTAAGCATAAAAATAAAATAATTATTCTAAAGCAATCTTAGGGGTCATATTTATGGAACAATAAATAGGCACGGCTTAGGAATGTTACTAGCATATTTTAAAACAGTTGGTTTGCAAATTACGTTTGCAAACAAAACATGCACTTTAAAATACTGGGTACAAAATTGATCAAGGAACGCGGTATGCCTGGTAGCTCGGGATCGTAGTCGGGATCTGGGTCGTCGAACTAATCAGGCTCACGGTACTTCTCCTCGACTGCAGCGGCTGGACCACGACGAAGGGATCAAACACTAGGCTACGCGATAATTAAATTCGATAATTAAATTTAAATTTAAATTACTAGGCTAAACGTGCTCAAAACGTTCCCCGGAAAATTCTACACGACATTCTCACCGAGACGAATTTAACGGAACATTTTTGAGAATCTTTTGAGAACAAACGGAGTTCTCCAAAAATCTTTGAGGATTTAGACTACGAGAAACTAGACTAACCGTGAATCGATTAACCGCAAATCGATTAGTAACCAACTAACTACCCTCACTAGCAACAACTCATCAATCTATTGGAGAGGACAAAGGGATTAAGAGAGAGATTTAATCCTCCCACAGTACTGGAATCAAAAACGCGACGGAAGAAGGAGCTACAGTTGATGATGCGCGAGACGAGAAACGGCGACGTGGGGTCGCGACGGTGAAGCGGATCGGTGACGCGGAGTCGGCGTGGGATGGGTCAGTGACGCGGTGACAGGGTCAACGGTTCCGCGCGCGGGGACGGCGATGGGAGCAGTCGACGCGACGGTGACGGGCGATGCGTGGAGGCGACTCGGGGACGGCACGACGCGGAAGACTGGATCGCAAGCGGGCGGTTCCAGGTGACAGTTTTAGCCCTCTCACTTGGGAGTGGGGAAAGAAGAATGAGGAGAAGCGAGAGGTTGGTGGGATGGGGTAAAATGGAGGAGATATTTATAGAGGGGTTAAATGGGAGAGGTTTGAGAATTAATTAAAACTTTGGGATTAATTAAAGGCTGTGAGAATTAATTTCGGCCCAACAAAAGGCCACGGACCAAAATTATTCCGGCGCAGAAAAATCAAAAGGAGAATTACGAAATTGAACGGAATGAATTTTGAGATAAACTTATCCTCGATTAATTTGAAAATTCCGGGATGTTACATTGATGGGACAAAACGGCCTCGGGAACTTGAATTCAATCATACTAAAGTGTGGATCTGAGTATTTGATGTGCCGTTGGGTATGATGAATGTGAAGATGGGTAGAATAATTGGGGATAGTGTGGGAAAGGCTCTGGATGTTGATGCTGATGATGATGGGTCAGCGATTTGCGGCTACCTTCAAGTCCACGTGTCACTTGATATCAGGAAGCCACTTCGTAGAGTGGGTCTGCTGGAAGGAGAGAGGAGAAGCAGTGCTGGTGTGAATTCAAATATGAATTTCTCTCGAATTTTTGCTATGGTTGTGGCATGTTGGGGCATGTGGAAAGAGACCATGATGAAGATGACAACAATGGTGCGGTTAAGCAATTTAGGGATTGATTGCGTGTGTTCTCGTCCGGGGAAAAGAGGAGTTGTTGAGACAAAAAGTTGGATGCGGGATGATGCAGATTCTTGGGGTTCCCAAGAGCGAGCCTCAAGGGCTGGAGATAAAGTTTTTTCAAGGGGGGCCAGGAATAAATCAGCCTCACACTGGTTGAAAGAATCAACAATAGTAGATCTTGAGTTGTTGGAGGATGGGTTGAGTCCGGACAAGGAGAGGGACAAGGAGAAGAAAAAGGGGAACCAAGAAAGCTCATTTTTTAAAATTCAGAGCATATAACAGAACGGGAGGTGGTTGTGAAAGATTCTTATGGTCTGAATTCGGATCCAGAAGTTCTGATCTTAAAAGGAAAGGAGGTGGAGGCAAAAGGGGAGGAGGCAGAGAATAGTGCACATGTGAAAAAAGGTGGATTATTCAAAGGTTGCCGCTAGTTGTGTTGCTCCGATTGGGACTGTCGAGGAACATGCCCTCACCTTGAAAAAAATGGACGTGGACAAGGATGAGTTTTAGGTGGCTAAAGAGAACAACAATACTGAGAAGGAGATTGTAATGGTGGTTTCTAAGGAAGAGGAGCAGGTCAAAGGTTCAGATCTGGCACCAAGGGTGTTTCCCAAGAGTGAGAAGGATACAAACATAGCTTTGGGCAATATGAAGTCAGTGGGCACCTATAAGAGAACTCCAAGAAGGCTAAGGAGTGAGGGTTTGATCCAAGTAAGTAAAGTGGGTGGAAAAAGGGGACGGGAGGAAGTAAATGAGCTGGTTGCTGATGAAAAGAAAAGGAACATAGAGGAGATGGCACGGGGGAATGAGTATGGTTTGATTTTTTTGATGGAGGTGGGATTGCATGGTCAATCTCGCTAGGCCCAATGAGAATCATCGCATGGAACCGCCGAGGATTGGGGAATGGCCTGACAGTTCTCAATGTTCTGGGTGTCCAAGGGAAGGAGGACCCTAATGTTTTATTTCTTTCTGAAAAGAAGCATGATTACACACGGATGGAGAGTTTTAGGTGAGACTAAACATGCCTAATATGGTTGTGAAGGATTGGGGGGGGGGGGGGATAGGGGGGGTTTGGCACTGTTTTGGAAAAAGGAGGTGGATTTAACATTGACGAGTTGGTTACGGTATCACATCCTGGTCAAGGAGGAGGATGGCTCATCTTGGAGGTTCACACGTGTGTACGGGGGACCAAAGAATGAAGCCAAGGAGAAGAATTGGAGTTGCTTAGAATTTTAAAGCATCGCGGCACACTCTAATTGCTATACTGCGATGATTTTAATGAGATTTTGTTCAACTGTAAAATGGAAGGGGGTGGAGCAAGGCCGCAGAGTAGTATGGCAAAATTCTAAGAAGCATTAGAAGATTGTGATTTAAATGACCTGGGTTTTGTTGGAGACCCGTTCATGTGGAGAAATCATTATTGGAATGTTGCTCGCTATACAAAAGACATGTTGGATAGGGTTGGCAAACATTGCGTGGAGAGCCAGTTCCATTTACTGTGAGTGACTAATAGAGAGCCATGACATTCAGATCATAGGTCAATAATTATTGATTCAGAAGCTAAGTAGAGACACCGCTAGAGGTGATGAAGCTAGATCACGGGTGGAGGAAGCATGGAAAAATGTTTTATGTGATGGAGATGCTTTCTTAATGGAGATCCAATGTTAGGTGTTGCAGGATCTGTGGGAATAGGATCGAAATGCCCTAGGAGCACTTAAGAAAAAGATTAAAAATGCAAAACAAAACGCTTTAGTGAAGTGTAGGTGTAAGAATCAAGAAGGGGGGGGGGGGGTTGAATTAGACACTATACTAATAAACTATTTCAACACATATTTAGAAGCTAGCAACAAAACAAGCAACTCCTATCAAAGATGATAAGTAGGAAACTAAACAAATAAGAAAACAAGGAGCAAGGCTAGATAGCAAGGATAAACTAAAGAAGAACAACCTATCAAGCTAGCTAGTTAAGCACACGGGCATTATAGCCACCAAGAGAAAACACACAGCTACCTATCACACTACTCAACATGTATGAAATGAGAAAAGTAAAGAGTAAATTCAAGAGAATGCTCAGAGATTTTTCCCGAAGTCTCGGAAGGGTGGAGCCTTCCCCTAATCCTCATTGGACCACTCCCATCGGAATAACGGTCCCTCTCACCGTTTCCAAAACGGTGCTCTCTAGGGTACACTTTACTCCTGAGTGAAGTCACCGGTGATGCCGGCTGTCCAGAAAATACCCACTCGCAAGAGTAAGCCTCCAAGGCTCAAGTGCTCCTTGTTGGTATCCCTTTCATGCGGAGGATCCGTAACCGCGTACAAACTTAATGCTGTCTTTCACAATCTCCTTAGAAACTCAAATACTGACTCTTAACCGATTTAGGCTGTAATAGACCAAGAGTAACAAGTCTAAGACACTTCTCTCAGCCTCACAAGCTCTAGAAAAGAATGGATGCTCTTTGCTACTCTTCCCAAGCACCGAAGATCTCTCTAGATGCTTCTTTGTGCTCTCCTTGGTGACGTTTGGTTTTCACAAGTGATACTCGAACTCTTCTGGCCGCAGGCGACCTTCACAACAGCTCCTCCAACGGTTTATATAGGGTACAAGCCTCAAAATGGCCATTGGAAGCTATCTCCAAAAAGCTAACTGCTTTATGTAGTCACCGAACTGCTCGGTGACTCTAATCGATGAACTGTCTGGTGACTCCTGTTTCCTACTCAAACAAAAAACACCCTCTCTAGAGTTCATTACATGTGACACCGGACTATCCGCATCACTGTGGTTTGGTGACTTCCTCTTTTAGACAACCAGAGACATCTTCTCTGGAGTTCGTCTTTTGGCTCACTCTCTGACCACAACGGACTGTTTGGTGACTCTTCACATCTGGCTCCAGAAAACACTTTCTCTGAACTCTAGTCTTCAACACTCATTGGACTGTCTGGTGATGTTGTTGGATTGTCCCGTGACTCTGAGCTGACCACTCACCGGACTGTTCAGTGATACTGTCGAACTGTCCGGTGATCTCCATTGCGCTGGAACTTGTAATCTTCTAGACCGCCTTGATCACAGCTGCAACTCTTCCATCCTCAAGCATCATCTTATCGCTCAAGTCTTGAGAGAACCTTGAGCATCCATTCTCCTTAAGGCATGTAAAAAGAAAGCAATTGACCCGACCCCTTAATAGTATCGGTTTTCCAATGGACTCAAGGCCTATAACTACGCCACAAAAAGACTCTATCAATCCTTTACCTAGAGCCATCCTCAACCTTGAAGCTTTCCAGAGGCATCGATCATCCTTGAGAAATCCAACTCGTACATATGATAAAGTATGTTTATGCTCCTACATTTAACGAGTTAATTCATGGTTATCTTTTAATCACTAAAATCATTCATACCTTTGGAGTATTCATGCACCAATGGTCCTGAAGTTTAAGTAGGAGATTACCTATCTCTTAGGGGGCAAGTTAACCAAGAGCATCTATTACGTTATAAGCTAAACTAACTTTTGGATCAGTAGGATGTGTACTGGAAATAAAGGGCACAAGGTGATCGGAATACATAATTCTTTCACGCCCAAGCATTAGAAAAGAAAAGAAGGAATACAATTCATAAGCTAAAGGATGAGGGGGAGGAGAGGTGGTGGGGCCACACCTAAAAACTTTTCATGTCTAATGCAAATGCACAAATGGGTGAGGTAATAGATTGTGTTCCTAATTGAGTCATTCTGCTATGAATGAGGGCTTGATCTTTTTCTAGTAAGGAGGTTTGGAGGCTTTGCAGGACATGGGAGATCTGAAAGCACCAGGACCAGATGGACTTCCAGTGGTCTTCTACAAAAGGTTTTGGTCTCTAGTGGGGGAAAAGGTAAAGGAGGAAATGTTGGCTGTGCTGAATGGGCTGCTATGCCACTAGGATGGAATGAAACTGTTATTGCGCTCATCCCAAAAATCAGCTCACCGAACTAGCTCAAGGACTTGAGACCAATTAGCTTATGCAATGTAGTCTATAAACTTATTTCTAAGGTGTTAGTGAACCAGTTAAAACAAGTGCTACTAGATATCATCTCACCTTCACAAAGTGCCTTTGTGACGGGCTGGTTAATAAAGGATAACGTGCTCTTGGCATATGAACTTACACACTTTAAATCAAAGGCAACGGGGGAAGAATGGGGTGGCTGCAATCAAGCTGGACATGAGTAAGGCCTATGATCGAGTGGAATGATAGTTTTTAAATAAGATGATGTTGAAGATGGGCTTCATGGAGGATTGGGTGAACCAAATTATGAAATGTGTCACCACAGTGAGATACTGCATCAAAGTCAATGGAGAATACTCAACATGCATAGTCCTGCAAAGAGGACTCCACCCAGGGGATCCTTTGTCACCCTACTTATTCATTATTTGCGCTGAGGGTCTGTCAGCTTTACTGCAAAAAGCAAAGGCTGAAGATAGGATTGAAGGTATTAGAGTCTATAGGGAGGCTCCAAGGGTCAACCGTCTTTTCTTTGTCAATGATTCTTTGGTTCTCATGCGAGAAGACATCAGCGATGTACATGAGCTGAAAAGAATTTTGCAAGTTCATGAGAAAGCCTTGGGTCAAGAAATAAACAGGGACAAATCATCGATGCTGTTCGGCTCAAACACTAATCAAAAGTATAGAAGGATGATCCGTCAGGTGTTGAATATTGGACACGAAGCAAAAAATGAGAGAGAAGGCCTACCAGTATCGATTGGCAAGTCAAGGAAGAAAATATTTGAGTACATAAAAAGGGGGGTGTGGCAAAGAATTCAAGGCTGGCAAGAGAAGCTCTTGTCAAAAGCAGGAAAGGAAATTCTCATTAAACTGGTTGCTCAAGCTATTCCAACATATGCTAGGTCATGCTTTGACTTAACCAAAGGTTTATGTGAGGAGCTCAACTCTATGATAGGCAGGTGGTGGTGGAGTCAGAATGACAAGGATAACAAGATTCATTGGTTGGCAAGGGAGAAGTTGACTTTGCCAAATAAAAAGGGAGGCCAGGGTTTTCGGGATCTTCATCTTTTCAACACTGCTATGCTGGCTAGGCAGGCATGGAGACCCTTAATTAACCCAGAGAGCCAGTGTGCTCAAGTCCTAAAGGCAAAGTACTTTCCAAATGGCAACATTCTACAGTGTGTACCATGGGAGAGAATACCATACACCTGCTGAAGTATTTTAAAAGGAGTGGATTTACTAAATGAGGGTCATTTGGTGCATTGGAAATGGGGAAGCAGTCCATATTTGTGATGACCCTTGGATCCCTCAAGGTTTGACTAGGAGACCAGTGACGCGGAGGAATGGTTTACTGCTAGCAAGTGTTTCAGAATTATTAGAACCGGGTATGGGGTCATGGGACGAAATGATGGTATTGGATAATTTCTGGGGATTTGACGCTCAAGCCATTCTAAAGCTGAGAGTAAACCAAGCAGTGATTAATCAACCGCCATGGCACTATGACAACAAGTGGATGTTCTTAGTGAAGTCAGCATATAATCTTGTTGTGCAGCAAAGAGAAAAATGAGCAAGGCAGGGATGCCTATGGATCTAGCACTGAAAACAGGTGGGATAAAATCTGGAATTTGGAGGTTCCGAATAAGGTTAGAATGTTCACTTGGTTTCTAGCTCATAACAGCCTAGCTGTGAGATGTAATTTGGCAAGGAGAGGCATGAAGCAAGATTCTATATGCCCAATGCGTAATAGGTTCAATGAAGACGCCAAGCATCTTTTTTCCAAGTGTAAAGGAGCAAAGGAATGCTGGAGACTAATGAATTTTGAGGAATACCATTTGCTGCTTGTTAGTTGTCACTTGGGAATGGAGGTAATGCAAAAGATTTGGTCTTTTCCATCAGCAATACAGATTTCCATTGTGATCTTGCTGTGGAGATGGTGGTTGGGGCGAAACAAAACAAATGCAGAAGAAAAGAAATTGACTGGGTCAGAAATTATTTCCCTGGTGCTTTACCACATTTCCAATTTTGAGCTGCTAAAGAAAAAGTCTACAAGAAACAGGTTCAGGTCCAAAGATGGGAGACACCTTCAGCTGAGACATACAAAATCAACACTGATGCCTCTTTTATAGAGGCAACAAGTAAGGGAGTGTCGGGATCATATACTCGGGTATCTACGATTCCGGCCCAATCCACAGAATCAGCTACAAAGGATGGCCCATTTCCTCGCGGGCCGCCCGCCTTTCCTACCAGGCCAAAGCCTGCCTCACCAACCGCCGTACCCGTCCGACCCTTGGGTCGGGCAACTGCCTTACCTGTCCGACCCTTGGGTCGGGCAACCGCCACCAGATACAGGACCCGACAGTACGGAAGATTCCTGACACCGTGCAGCAGGCGCTGTCTGCTGGACAGTGAACGGAAAGCAGGCTTTGCCCTTTCAATGGTGGGCAAGGCACGAAGATAAGGACGACGACAAGATAACCTGGCGTCTAAGAAGCCGTTAGGGAATAAACTCTGGGATACTCGTAGCCCCACCTGTCATGGAGTTGCATAGTTTCATAGGCTCCAAGCCATTGTAACTCCGGTTCGGCCCCCTATATAAGGACGCGCTGGGGACTTTAGACAACATGAGATACACCAAATAGATGCATACCACAAAGAGAGCTAGGAGTTCTTGATCGAGCAAGAGCGCTGCCTCGTTGTAATCCTTATAAGATCAAGCAATTCGCACACCCAATCTTGGACGAAGGGTATTACGTTTCCATGATGGCCCGAACCAAGCATAATTCTCTTGAATCTTTCGTAGACTAGGCCACATCAGTGAGAAGCGAGCACGAATTCCTCTCTGTATACGAGAAATTCTACTGTGCCGTGATCAGAACACCGACATGGAGGATGGGGTTTCATCGCAAGGGACAGCCATGGTTTTTTCCTGAAAGGTGGGTGCAGTAATCTACAACGAGCCTCAAATTTGCTTCAAGTTGAGGCCATGGATATGCTGCATAGTTTGGAGAGAGCAGCACAGCTAGGAATGTCTAATATCATTCTTGAGAAAGATGCTGCAGAACTATAGCAGGCCACAACTTCGGATGAGATGGATCCAAGCGTGGATGACAGTGTTTGGCAAATTAAAGCGTGGATCTGGTCTACTTTTGTTCTTGTGTTGTTCAGCATTGTCCAAGAAATTGTAACAGGGTGGCTGATTACCTGGCTATGTTTGGGGTGAGCGTGGTTAGCTCTGGTTCTTGTTTATACATGAGCCAAGTTCCTGCTTATCTGAGGTGATCTGTTGGGAGCTGGTGTCTAATGGCAAAGCAGTGTTTGTTGTAGAAAAAAAGAGAAGCTTTTGCTCACGCCCCTCCTGCCATGAGCCACCGTCTGAATCTCGTTGGGCCATGGGACACCCAAGCCTTCGTCCGCCGTCCCCAGCCGCCTCTGGCCATCGGGTCCTCGCGCCTCCGCTCCTGCGGCCCCAATCCCTGAGGTTCGCCTCAACCTCAAGCTCGCCTTCATTGACAGTTGCTGCTGTCTGCCCGCCCTAAGCCACTGTCTAGAGCAGCCGTGAGCCATCCTCCTGATGCAGTCGCCTCCCCATCGGTGCCACTTCATGCTCTCATCCGTACGGCACCACTCGAGCTCCCTTTAGCCTTCACTTGGAGCTCCTCACAAAATGCAAGGTAGCCAAACAGGTACATCCACTTCTCCGGAATGCTGCTTCCTAGGCCAGCAAACACACTTCTATAAATTGTTGCTTTATGAAAACTTAGACAAGTCTAAGTCGGCTTGATTTCTCGGCCTTAGGTGATTCCACGTTGTCAAAGCCGGTTTCATTCATCAGATGAAAATTAGGTTGAATGCGCATCATCCGCTGTGAAATCACGGGGAGCTGCTGACGGGAGGCTCCAGACTCTTCCGTCTCCAGTTCAAGCATGAAAAACCCAAGAAAATGACCATTAAACTCCCAAATCTCTCTTACCCTTCATCTTCTCCATCATTCCCAACCTTTTTATCTTCCCCACGTCCTCCCACTTCCACCCAACCCTCTCACATTCTTCTCTTCCCAGGCACCTCGCAAGCAGAGTTCATCCGTCTGATTCCCGTCCACGTTCTCAGCTATCCATCTAACTATATTCGACCAAATTTTACCAGGATGTGCTCCTTGATGTCCTCTACAACATATCCAAAAATCAGAGCCAACAGAGGTCTGTACCTTTCAGGATCTGCATCGGGAACACCTGCTGCTCTCTGTTTTGGATCTCTCTAGCACGTGAATCAGTAAATTCTTCATTGATGTTCTCAATTTAAACATACCTTGATGAAAATATTGTACCATGTTCTGTTCCATAGAATTGTCTTCTCAACAACGAAGGATTCATCAAGATTTACCTTGGTTTCTCTAGGGACGCAATTTGATCTTCAACTGCCGTTACAGGACCTATTCCCAATCCAACCAATTGATCTCCTTTGCAGTTAAATCTTGTCCAAACCATCATGTGTTTATCATGTTCTGCAAGATTATATATGATTATATTCAATTACTTTTGTGAATATTGTAGCCAATCATCAGAAATGTGCGTGTCTTTTTAGTGTTGTTTCTGCACAAATAGACATATTGCCACCATTCACCACTTGTTAATATCTAATGCCTTGAAGTTCCTTGCTGTAAACTAATCCTTGGTGAGTTCCTTAAACCTTCTTACACTCCGTAATGATCCCTCAATATTACATATGATCCTTAGTTGTTTGCTTACTTATTTGATTGTCGGTGGTGATCGCAAGAAGAGAGGAATACAAGTCGAAATCAATGAGGATATGAAGAGAAAATCCGAAAACACTAAGCAATATTTTGAGGCAAGTGTCCTTGACTAAATTGCTCCTAATTAAGATGACAGGAATTTAGGAATTGCATACTAGTCTTTAAATGCAATCCTATGTAGGGTTTACTTAGAATTTTCCTTATTATTCTTTGAACCTAGCATAGAGGTGTGCTCATAATTTGTTTTATTCTTAGCCTTCCTATCTTAGTTGGGTTTTGGGTAAAACTTATACTACTAAAATTGATTAATAGTATATTTGTAACTTAATCATCTTTATGATAAATAAAATGGTAATAGTTTAGTGAATAGATAATATGAGCAGGATGGATTTGTTTATGGCATGTGCTAGTGTCTGCTCTAGATTCTAAGGACCGGTGGCTGTCACACCCCATTTTTGGAATGCACTGTACAACACATATCAATTTCTAGATCAGTAGCTGATACATATAATACAAACAGAATGTATATCAAAAGTATACTTCGAATTTAAATATTATACCTGAGACAGAACTTTTAGCGGCAACGTAGTAAGAATTTATATGATCCAACATCAATTGACCAGTCAAAAGTGAAGGAAGCAACAGAAAACCAATGTCCAAAGTCACAAACAGACTTAGGAAGCAGAACAAAACCCAGCACGTCAACTTCTATACTGACCTCTCTATATAAAACTACAAATGCAAACGAATAAGTATATAAGGTACTCAGTAAACCATAACACTAAGCATAAATATATATATAGTATCTATATTTTATAACTGGCTACAAAATAATCATTTTGTAGCCGGATGAACCTGACCGCACCTATGTTGCGAGCCAACCCACCTAACCCGCTCTCAGGACCCAGATTAGTTCCAACTAAACAACCCAGTTAGTTCAAATCCCCCAAATCCCGCCTGCTAACGTGAATCGAAAACAGAATCGAG
>BCLG01000706.1:98217-109085 GCA_001602295.1 Zoysia matrella | reverse complement strand
CCGCGCCGGCCGCCGCGTCCTGGCTTCGGCTCGCGCCACGCCTCGCCCCACACCACGCCGGCCACCATTTTTCTGCTTACCAGAGACGGGGTTCGGTCTGGGTGTTTTCAGTTCCTCTTCTTTGTTGCTGGTATTAGGACAACGAAAAAAAATGCTTTACTTGCGGATTCAATTGGGTCGAGTGTCCTACTGGAACTACGAGTCTACGACTACTACCCTTGCTTAGTTGTGATTCTACCTGCGCTGCTAGAGTTGTCGATTCCTGTTGGTTGTGACGTTGAGTTGGTCGGAATTACTATCCGTGTTGTTTGTTTGCTGCATTATTAGAGAGTAACTCAGCTGGTGGTGGTCTGGAATTTCCATCCTGGACCATGACAATCTTTTTTCTGCATTTTTTAGTATATGCGTTTTTTTAAGTTGTCAGTTCTACTTGTATCAGTGAACATGAATACTACTGGATCCTCACTCGAGAAACCATTCACGATCTGTGTTCCCGATGCTCAGTTCTGTTCATTCTGTCTGATTCACTTCTGGCAGAATTGTTGCACGCAAAAGTAATTAAAAGACTACCTTTTTTACGATTTTGATATTATGGATGCCACTCATGTACAAAGTTTGTCGCTTGTATACATATATGTAATTTGTTTAACTACTTTCACACTTTTGGGGAAAGTTAAGATTTTTTTCCTTGTCTTGTTGCAGAAGTACAATCTTACTCGTTCTGTAGTAGTTCATCCAGTTAAAAGTTATGGGCCCTTTCATCTTTAATTTATATTTTCATCAACAAGCTCCCTTCAGCTTCCATGACTGCTTTCCTTGTGTTTCGTTGAATGAACAGTTGATGACATTTGGCTTTCGTGAGCTGCAAGTTTGGTGCATTCATATTTATTATGTATTTTTTCCGTAGTGGGAAGTCGTATTCGCTTTGTCAAACTATTCCTTGCAGGTATTCTGTCTATTGAGTAGAATCAGGGCCTTGCGGATTCTCTTAGCTTTGTCAAGAAAGTCAAGGTGAGGAATTTGCTAAAAAAGATGTCAATTATGCTGTAGGGATCTGTCGGTTTTGATGGATTATGTTCTTCGCGGTGCTGCAAGCCCAAGCAGTAGATTGCATCCCAATTGTTATAGTTTATCCGTAATGTCAATTATTCTGTAGGGATGTCTCGATTTTCATGGATAATGTTCTTCATACTGTGCTGCCAGCTCATGCGTTAGATTGCATCCCAAATGCTACAGTGCGGTAATTGTGGCGGTACATCTGCAATATCTAATCTACACATTTGTAACAAGTCCTACACTCCTACCCCATGATTTTTGTTCATTATCTAGAGTGCATGGCAAGGAAAGTTCATTGTCCTTTTGAATCATTTAGTAGCTATTAGTTGTCAGCAATCATTCAGCGAACTGGGTTGAAGGGGGGAAAAAAAAAAACTCAGACCTGGTTGGGGGGGGGGGGGGGGGGGGGTATAAGACCGCCCCCATGTCTTAATTCTGTTTCCAGCACCTGACTTGCAGTCAGTGAACCGAGATTTCTTTTTATGGGACAATTGCACTAACCCTTTGTGCTGTACCTTCACAACACTTTATGTTTTGTGCCTCAGTTCTTATACTGTAACTCATGTGAAACTGCACTTAATTTTTTTACCTCACATATTACAAATGGTTGCACAAGTTCTATTTTTCTCTTAGTAAGCTTGAGTTGAAAAGTTTTCATGCATTACAAACACATGAGAGGCTGGGAGCATTTGGCTTGAAGAAATTCCGATGCAGCAAATATATCGGCCACAATCCAGTAAATATTGTGATATGGATTGAAGTGTTGTGTTTCTGGGTGTGATGACTATATGAAACATGATTACAATTTTTTGAGAAAACAATATAATATATACTTGGACTTTCTTGAGCACCTGTATTTTCTCAAATTAAATATAATTTCAGAGTCCAGGGGAACTTTTAGTGAGGTTAAGTGTTGAAAACTTTCTTATCTGCTCTGCATAGGGAATATTTGACAACCAATAATATCATGACGTTGCCTGTTGAAGTTACCTGGCTACCTATTTCCACCTATTTCTTAAAAAAAATAAAAAGCTCAGTAGGAGGCTTGAAGTTCATTGCTCTTGCTCTATCCAGCTAAACTACACTCGTAATATCTTTCTATTTACTGGAACCATATGGCGGTGAGTAATCATAGCTTCAGTCAATAAAATAGTGTTACATGGACACTACTCATATGCCAATTATTAGCTATCAAGGAGTATTTTGGAAGATGCGTGTGATACAAAAATGTAATTTTTTTCAGATACGGTCCTAGCTTGAAGGAAACGACAATAACATGAACCAAGTGTTTTAAAATTTAAAATTACGAAAATGGATTCTTTTTTATTACTGTTCTTTCGCTCTCTTTTTTGGTGGGGGCGGCAATTACCACTTCAAGTAATGCTGCAGCACCCTCGCAAAAAAAGATGTAATAATGCAACAATCAGTTTGATCACACCCTTTGTTTGCAGGCACGTGACTATATGCTATACCTTTCACTGCTTGATGTGCTCAACCAGAATGATCAAATCCCTCTGGAAGCTTACAGCGAGGTAGCATGATCGAGATCCTCTTCTCGTGTCAAAGAGCAAGTTGTGGCTTGGAGGTGCATCTTTGTAACTTTGGTCCATCTTCAAAATGCAGCTTTCAGATCTCTTCCGGCATCATGAAGATCTGCTAACAGAGCTGGCAAAGTTCAGGCCCCTCCCGTGTCCCAACAATGTATATAACCACGGCTCTGTCTGGATGCTCATAGTATTGATGCCCTTTCTGTTCGTGACTATGCTCCTTGCCTTTGAGAAACCATTGAAAACCTTCCTGCTTTAGTAGCCTGTGCAGCTGAAAAGCTGCACCACTGTAGCATTGCAATCACGGTAGCATTGAGCAATTGTATATATATCCGAATGGAATCACCGCTTTCTGAATCTCAGAATGTGTCTCTATGCTACTGACAGTTCCGTGATTGCTATTGCCATAGGATGCCCATTGATTTAGAAGTACATCCTTGCAGTCTGCCATGGAGTCCATTTGTCTTCTTGTCCTTCAATCGGTATGCACAGCAACAATATGAGTTCTTCATGTGAACCGCTGTCGGAACATCTGTGATGCTTTGCTTGCCCTGGGTAATGGTTGTGCACGCCTTAAAGCTCTGCATATTAATGGCTGTGGCAAAATTACTTGTGGTGGCCTGGCATTATTTAGCATTGGTAGGCCCCGTGTGAATCTAAGGGTGGATGATGTCCGTTGGTCCTTCTTCCATGGAGAATTTGTTCCGGTTGGAATGATTTGAAGGTGTAATTTTGATCCTTTGTTGGCTATGCATGTCGCCTTCTTATAAATGATTGGTTCTTTCACCATTGTCTTGTCCATTGTATCGGTTCCAGGGTTAATCTTAATTACACAGCTGATGTGAACATGTGTTTGGTGTACCCTGGTTATTAATGTGCCCTGGATCTTGTCTGTTAGCGAAAGGTTGGCTTAAATATTTTAGTTTTTGCAAGACAAGAAGATTCAAAGAAAAACATTGATCTTGATCCGCATACAAAATCTTTTCTTCAGGGCATCCTAGCGCTCCTCGCTGCTGCCGGTTCCAAAAATGTTATCGATGGAGTCAATCCGAAGCTCCTAGATGGAATTGTGATTGCAATGAACAAAACTAGTATTATATTCGAGCGGTTCGTGAAAACTTCAGCCCTTTTCTGGGGATGAAGAATCGTGCCATGGTCCTGCCGCGGCGGAGCAGGATACACCGAGTGTCAGAGGACTTGGATCAGAACTAAGTAACTAACGCAGAGCAGGGGGAAATCGATGCGCTGATCCGCTGCGTTAGTTGTGATTGCCGAACAACCTGAACCGCAAATCCTATCACGCGGGACACCATCCCGGCGAACCCTATTGCGCGCATTGTAGTAAGGAAAGGCTACAGGGTTTGCTTCGACACAAAGCCAGTTTTATGCATAATTCACTACAGAAGCTTTGCAAAAAGGGGAGACAAAATATTTGTTGTCCATATTTTAGTAGGTTAATTTTGGGGGAGATATTCATCAATCTATCAGTACTCATATTTTAGTCAGACCTTTCGGCACAACGTCATAACAGCACATACACACAGCCTACACTTTTCAAAACACAGGCACCTACACCCACTCACACGTCAAGGATATTAGAGAAGACTAATCATTGAGTACTCGAACAAGTAACATGTCAATACTATGACAACAGCCTATCCGAAAGTATTTTTACACTCTGTAGAGATTATACACTGTACCCACAGACTATGCCTTCTTTCACGAGCAAGAAAAGCATAATGTTGACCCCACAACTACATAGGCTTCCACAGATTCCACCCAAGATGTATACAGAGGCTATCCGTCGGGGTTTCATCGTCTCAATGACGCAACATTACATTCTTGGAGCCGGATTGTGGGATTACTACGACTACGTCTTCTCCTGGTCCCCTACTACGTCGGGTATTACTAAACCGAAGGCTATATCCGTGGGCTTATGGTCCCATGACGCGAGCAATTACATATTCGAAAGCCAGGCAGCAAATTATCTCACACCCTTCTCCTGTCTCCTTGTGTCCTACCGACCTCTTAGTGGTTCGATTTGAAATACCTGCATAGCAAGGATAAGTCCTGGCCATATCTGGTTTTATGTTTGTACAAAATTGCTAAGTCGAGCGCTAACGAACTGGACCTTATATGATAGGGGCGACGTGCTCGTTCACGACAGGTGGACCAAATCAAAGCCTACACACCTATCACTATAACCTCTTGTGAGGCCCACCCCACGACCAGAATCACCCATCTTCACCTAGCACAAGTTGCACTAATCCCACCCCATTTTATTTTACACATGCCAACAAACTCCTTTCAACATATTTGAAGATAATTGGTATACAGTGTGGCGCTGCGAGGTACCACAATTGGGGTCCTAAGCATTCTAATACAAGGCAACTTTCCATTCGTTAAAAGAAATTAACAACGAAAATCCTATGGTTAATAAAGGGGCGTTAACAACGGATAATCAAGGTGGTATTCAGTATTAATGATAGCAAGTAACTGACATTAATATGAATACGTATAACAAATAGGTTCATTAGCTACACAACATTTTAACATATGGTAAATATATATGCAAGCACTTAGTCATATGGGTGCGTAAGCAAAATATAGGAGTAATATGATCAAGGTGGTTAGATCTTGTATGCAAACTCCTAATCTTCGGAGTTTGAGGTTGGAGGCTCTTCTTCAAGTTCCTAGCCTTCAGTCTCTGGCTTCGCGTCCAATTCTTCGTGCTTCTCTTCACACGGGATCCTTCTGGCTCCTCTTGAAGCTTGACTCCTTCTTACACTCAGTGTTATCTATGCGATAAAATATGCCTAATAAAACTACCTCAAAATAAATAAAGCTCGAGAAAACCGATAGAATCCAATGAACTCCGAATAAGAACCAATTAAACTTCGTGAGGAAAACCTAGTGCAGGTCATGCATGTTGCGGTGCTTATTGACTCAAGGTGAGGTTCGGTAGGGGTTCTCTAAGTTTAATGCAAGGGCGTCACAGATGGGTGTATGCTGGTGGTATGATTAGTGATAATGTGCATGCATCGAAGTATCGTTGTTTCATGTGTGGGCGTGACTTATGATGGCACGTGTAGGTGTGCTGTATGAGGTTGCACGGTAACTAGGCGTTACCATGTCTTGTGTGTGTGTGCATACCAGTGATCTCGTGTATGCATGTATAACTATCGGACACTATGCATGGGAGTACATGTGAGGTGTACCCTTAACCGGTAGAGATTCTGGATAGGTGTATGGTGTACCATTTTAATTATTAAGTCCCCTACATGCATGTGATTAGTACTAGCAAGTTACTAAATGCTATCTTTATATATAAACTACTAAAGCTAATGTGTGGCTTAGAGCTAATCCGTGCGAATGCAGGGCAAGATGCTTACATGTGCTATATTTCCTTCCTAGTATGTAGTTGACCCTAGAGATTAATAAACAATTAGTCGTTGTCTACTTAATTTAATCTACATAATTATACCACTAAATTATAGTCAACAAGTGCCACGTGTACTAGTGCATACTAATGCAAGGTGAAATGCATAGGTGTACTAACCAATGTATGCTCCATTTCTAATATGGTCGTAGGTGATCTAGTATTTAGCTTTCACTATTTAGTTATGATCTCGGGGTTATACAATTAATGCTATAAGATGGCATGTACGCTAAGGTATGCCGACGTGTTGTATGTGCTTCCTAATGATTTAAACTAACTATTTGATTTTACACCTATAACTAGACTACCATACTAAATGGATGGCATTACTGCAGGTGCGGTGAAGGGTATATTGTCATTGTTAATTATCTAATTTATATACACATAGGTGGGTCATCTTAAGTGATCAACAATTAATTACCTAGTTTAATTTATATAATTAAACTACATTACCAAGTGGCACATGTGCTAATACATTCTATTGCACAAGTGAATGCATGGCAGGACGCTTACGGGCTGCTATCTAAGTATTCACTTACTTCATAATTTTTAGCTATTAGTATTTAACTACTAATCATATAATTCTAACTTTAAATTAGATTACTTAGTGCTAGCATAGGTATGCATACTAATGTGTGCTAAATAATGAAGTCATGCTATGATGGGGTGCACACTAGCTTATTATGAATCTACACTTACGAATGCATCATAATTAAAGACTTGTGCTAACATCAATAAAACCAATAGAAGGAACAAGCGATTAAACTCCGCGTAGAACTTACTATTAAAACAAACTAGCATAATCAGATGTTGGCTGAGGTTTGGATGACTTGATGTGGTGGGGCTCGAGACAACAATTTCCAACAGTGTATTGGTTGTTGTGAACAGTATTAGGATGTGGAAGTGGTGAGGAAACAAGTTGCCTAGGGCCAGAGTCCAGCAAAGTCCCCGTGGACACGCTACCCGACACGTGTCCACGGCTGTCAGGTATGTGCAGGCATGAAACAGAGGATAGACCTCATGGTCACGCTGCTCGGCCGTGTCCATGGCTGCTAGACACGTGCGGGCGCGGAGTGGTGAAACAGTGTCATGGTCATGTGGTTAGGTCAGTGACCTCAGCCGTTAGGCAGGTGCGAGTGCGGGGTGGTGGAACAGCTTCGAGGTCACGTGGCTTGGCCAGTGACCTTGGCCGTTTTTTGACCTTGTCAGGTGGTCTGTGACCGAAAACTGGAAAAAGCTGCGGGGACACACGGCCTGGCCTGTTTCCACGACCACTGGGCACGTGTAGGCACGAAGTTCAGAACGAGTCTCTTGGACACGATGTCCGGTCCATGGCCTGTAGATACGTTCGAGTACAGAGTCGAGGACGAACCTCGCAGACACATCGTTCGGCCTGTGTCCTCGGTGGTTGTGTGTGCGGCCGTGAAGTGTATGGAAAACCCCGTGGGCATGTGGTTCGGCCAGTGTCCACGGCCTTAATCCTGTGGGTGTTAGGTGAACCGTGAAGGTTTGGTGGGTGATGAAAAGTTCGGCCCAGTTATGGGCCGTGGTCACTGGGGTCCATCCACGTCCACGCCCCGTGTCGGGGTTGGTCGGGTGAACCAGGACCGTGCGGCAGGTCATGCTGCCAGCAACGTGTCCAAGCCTCAGGACACGTGTTCGGCGTTCGACAGTAACCTCGTGTTGGGTTACATGATCGTGACTGTGTCCCAAACCTATTCATGTTCTAGGCATGTTAACCGGTGACGTGGATCGTGGACACATGGGCCTGGCTGTGCCCATGGCTTGGTTCAGGGTCACAGAGACGTGACCGTGTCCGTGCCCCAGGTCAGGGGTCACAGGGACGTGACTGTGTCTGTGCCCCAGGACGCGCGGACGGGTCGGGTGGCAACCGTATCCAGGACACATGCCGATTCCGTGTCCAGACCCAGCGCGTGTGTGTGCTTGGGTGGCTGACCCGTGGGGTCGCTAAGGATGAATTTGCAATTATCAAAAGGTCAACAAGGATCTGTATGTAAACATAGAAAAGTCCAAGGCTTGGGAGTAATATGAATGGGACTATCGTGCCAATAAACAGGAAATCAGGGAGCTTTCTATTAGCTTAGGACTTTATATAAAGAGTTGAAGGGCTTTTCTGTAAAAATGCTTTTACCATCGTCAGACCTCCTTCTCAAAAGAGGAGTTGTGGTCCCTGTTCACGGCTCGGTGGGCACCGACCAGGGACCGGTCTGCGCGCTCTGCCGTGGATCGTGGCGGCATCCAGGCAGCGGGCCGACCAGAGAGGCTGGGGCTTCAGCAGAGGAAGGGCAGGGCGGCGCGCTGAGTTCCTCTGGCGGGTGCGGCCAGGCAGGGGAGGCACGGTAGCACGCCATCGCCTGGCGAGGGGCGGCGCGCCACGCCGGCACCTGGAGTCAGGGCGTTGAGAGGCGGAGGCGACTCGAAACGCGGAGGAGAAACAAGAGGTCGACGCCCTGGACCTACCTGCAGGCTCAGTCGAGCTGTGGACGTGTCGAGGAGTGTCGTCCACGGGTAAGGGGCGGCGCGCTGTGACAACGAGCAGCGCCTGGTCGGGGGTTGTAACGACCGGGATTTTCCTTACCTTTCGATAAGTCCCGATCTTCCGTGACTTTGCCAATCCCAGGAGTTTGGCAAGCACGATATCACAAGCGATCAATCAAGAAACCATAACAGAATATATTAAACAAGAAACAAGAATAGAAATAGCATGTCAAAGAGAAATTATTAGAATAAAATCCTCCAAAGGGGTCCATCGGCACGCAGGCCGAAAACATCTCAGAGCAGATATATCACTATCGAGAAACCATCAAGAGCGACAGCGGAAGCATCAACATGGCAGCAGTAGCGAACCTCCTCCACACAGGCTAGCTTGAGCGCAGAAGCGGACGTCACGGACCGTCAGAGACGTAGTCGAAGTCGAAGCTGAGAGTATCCTCTGAAAACAACAATTTAAAAAGCCGTGAGTACGAATACTCAGCAAACCGCGTACTACCTAACAACAATGTATGCATGCAAATGGTTTCAAGGGTAAAGGAATGGCTCAAGTGCTAAATGCAAGTTTAAGACATTTATTTTATTTAAAGTATGCAAGAAATCTTTATTTTCAAACTTGTTAAATTTTATTATCTTGCCCCGCAGAGATCTCTGTTATCTCGGACGGGGGTTCATTTTAATGCCGATGTAACCTCCACACTCGGCCACAGCTCAAAGGCCGGAGTCAAAAACATTTTGAAAAAGGAGAGAAGGAAGAAAAACAAAGTTACTCAATGAGGAGCACAACTCAGGAGGGTGTCCTTCTAAAAGGACGTGGCAATGTGCATCGACTAAAACTTTGCAGAGGTTATGAACCTGGACCCACGAGATGCTTCATCGAGAACTACCGTCGTAGTCTCGACAAACACACAAGACCCATCCACAAGCTTTAACTGGCGTCATCCGTCCTTCAGGATAGGGATCCCAAAAGCCTACGCAATCGGGTCCTGGAGCTGTGAAGAGCCTACCACTGACCAGGTGGGATATCTCGATCTCATGTGGGGAGTCAGAGCTCTACACCACACTAACACAACACCGCCTACCCACAGGTAAACAACCAGTCTCAGCAAGCTTCAAGATCAAGCCAACTGCCCATACAGGGTAACGTGGTGTGCATGGTTGTCAACTGAGCGTACAAGTCTCGAAGGACTCGGTCCTTAATTGCCGGGGCAGGCACCATCTCCAACCTCAACGCCAACAACAAGTCTCACGGAAAGATCCCAGCCCGGATCTTCTCGCTGTACCCGCAACAGGTACGCCCACAGGGACTTCCTAAAAGTCCCCCAGCTCCTCATACTCCAACCTGCCCTCGCTAAATAGTTATGTATAGTTATTTGCAATACTCACACATTTGAAGCACAGTTCAAAAGCATTTAACACAAATTTCATTTTATAGTGATCGGTGTGAGATGAAAATAAATGCGACTAAGCATGGCTATGCATAAAAGTAAAATAAATGTTCTAAAGCAATCCTAGGGTTGATATTTGTGGAACAGTAAATAGGCACGGCTTAGAAATGTTGCTAGCACATTTAAAATAGTTGGCATGCAAATTAGGGTTGCAAACAAAACATACAGTTTAAATACTGGGCACAAAGTGATCAAGGAACGCGGCTTGCCTGGCAAATCGGGATCGTAGTCGGGATCCAGATCGTCGAACTGAGCTGGCTCGCGGAACTGCTCCTCGGAAACACCGGCTAAACACAAAACGAACAGGGGATTAGACAATAATTACACGACACATAAAACCGGAAATTAAATCTAAATTGAAACTACTAGGCTAAACGTGCGCAAAACGTTTCCTGGAACAACCCTACACGACAATCGCGACGAGACAAATTAACGGAACAATTTTGAAATTAATCGGAGATCAAACGGAGTTTCACAGAAATTGTAGACAATCGAGACCACATGGATTTAGATTAATCGCAGAATTAATTAGCAATTAATCTAATAATTAATCGGAGAGGAAAAAGAAATTGAAGAGAGAGGAAAATTATTCTCAACGAGATCTGGAAATCGAAGACAGAAATCGGATCAGCGGAGTCGACGCACTGGAATACCGGAGAAGAGAACCGGAAATTGACGGCGCGAAGACCGAGACAGCAGGCGACGAGAACGGCAGGGTCCAGTGGATGGGGCGGCGCGGATCCAACGGAAACTCGGTGCGGAGACGGCGTGGACCAGAGGGAAATCGCGCGGCACGGAAAACGGGGCGCGTGGAGCGACGCGGTCTTGGTGCGCAGGCGACTCGGCTAACGGCGCTGGCTGACGCGA
>BCLG01000706.1:77065-90073 GCA_001602295.1 Zoysia matrella | reverse complement strand
GCTGAGGAAATGGCTCGGGCGTCGCGCGGCAACTCGGCTCGGGAACCGGTGCAGCGCGGGGAGGCGAGCAAATCGAGGAGAGGCGGCACGGAGTGGAGGTGCAGCAGTTGAGGATTTTTCTGGAGAAATGATGAGGGGAAAGGGGATTAGGGTGAGAGGGTATTTATAGGAGGGTAAAAATGTCTAGGGTTAGGAATAAATCTAGAAATTAACTAATAAGCGCGAAATAATTAAAAAGGCTGAAGAGATTAATTAAAGAAAATATCTAGAGATCCGAAAATTAATTAGGGAAATTCCGAGAAAATAATTTTAGCCCAAACGTAAAAATTACGCGAACTAAATTATTTCGGCACCGGATCAATTTAGATAAACAGATTTCGAATTTGGACGGAACGAGGTTCGAAACGAATGAGTTTTGAACGGAACGAAAACTAGGACAGACGATTAATCAGAACAAAATTTGAGGAAAAATTCGCCACTTTATTTAATTTGAAATTCGGGATGTTACAGCGGTGATGTCGGGGAAGCTCGAGACCTGGTGGGAAGGAGAGGCGGCGGTGCAGTGAAGCTGTCTCTAGGCTCGGAGGAGCCGGGGAGGCGCAGCTCTGCGCCGGCAACGGACAGGGGGAGGAGCACGGTGGCAACGCACGGTGTTCGCTCGCAGCACAGGTGGATCGGGTCCCTGCAGAGGGGCAGGCGGGCGCCATGGTGGAGCTCCCCATGGGCTCAAGCGAGTCGGAGAGACACCGAGGATGGCCATTCACGAGGAGGCCGCAGCTGGCCGCGCTCAGTGGGAGCTCGATCTCGGCCAGGTCTCCGCCAAATCGATGGGTCTCGAGATGGCGTTCGCGATCCCGGGAGGGGAGTGGCTCACCAGAGGAGGCAGCTGCGGCGGTGGGTGGTCGACGACGGCAGCCGACCGCGGCTTCAATGCCAATCGAACGAAGGGGCGTCAATGCCAATTTCATGGCGACTGCACGCGATTTGCGCGGGGCACATGGCAGCGGCGCTCGTGCTTGCGCGGCGCGTGGCAAGGCGCGCAGCAGTGGCGAAGCGAGCATGTGCGGCACGTGGCTGGGCGCGTGGCACGGCACTTCTCAATGTCCACGCTAGGTGGCGAGAGGTGAGAGGAGGGAGGAGGGACAAGGAGGCCGTGCAGTGTCGGGCTGACTTGGGCCAGGCGCGAGAGAATGGGGCAGCAACCCACGCGGGAGAGGAGAAGGGGTTGGGCCAGCTGGGGAAAGGAGGAGGAGAAAGGAAGGGCGGCCCGAGAGCAAAATTTGGAGTTTGGAATTTGGTCTGATTTGGATTGAATTCAAAGTAGTTGACTAGATTTGGAATTCAAACGAAACGCAAGAAAACAAATGGTAAAAAAATAAAATAAAAAGAGTCAAACACTTCTCACACTTCCAAATTTTAATATTTTTAAATTTCCACTTTTGATTGTTTTGATTGAGTGAGGGTTTTGTCCTTTGGAGTAGGAGAGAAAAAGAGGAGATGAGAAGGAGAAGGAAAAATGTTAGGGTGTTTGTTAGAAAAAAATTTTGAACTTCGCAATTTTAAGTTTGGGCACAATGGCATTCTAGTGGTGCAAGAGGGTGTTTCTGCAGCGGAGGTAAAATAGACTCTATGGATGCCGTGGCTGTGAAACCTTAGCGGGTGCATATTGACTAAGTGACATGTTGTAAAGGCTTTGTAGTGATCTTCTGGCCACAGACAAAGGGAAGTGTGCAAAGTATGACGGATACTGGCATAAAAGAAGGTTTTAGTCCACCTGACAACATAGGATGAAATCATGACTTGTGATAAAAAGTGTTCAAACTCTCGAGAGATGAAACTGTCATGACATTCGTGCTTCACGGTCAATAGCGGCCTGATGTGCATCAGGATTAGTTCCATTTTATGGGTTGGTTGTTCTGGTTGGTCTTGTCTTGGTAGTTGGGTGGGATCTGATGAGTTGGTAGCCAGGTGATGGTATCCTAGTGAGCTTGGTAGTCGGATGAAATTTGATGAGGTCTCTTTGGTTCTTGGTTCATTTTGGGAGTTCAAACTTATAGTAAATAGGTTGCTAAGCAATCAAATAGTCTAGATGAAATAGTGCATGAACCCCAGTAGCCTTTCTTGCTTATAGCCATCATGTCGTCTTTTTCCATACTTGTTAAGTACTTTATGTACTCACGTGTGTTGCTTTTGTTGTTCTATTACCCATGAATGATGCTCAGTGAAAAGAAGATTAATGAAGTCAGCTGGTAAATTGAAGATGAAGCATAGAAGGTCACATTGCCACAAGTCGATTGCCTGTGGTGTGCTCAAAAGATTTCTCCTGCCGCTGCTCTTCAAAACTCTGGTATTTATTGTTTGTTTATCGATATAGAATTGATTATCACTTAATTAACCTACATGTATGATAAAATAGGTCCTGACATATATGTAGATGTCATCGGGTTTTGTGTTTCCAAAATCTGGTGTGACAAATCCACACATCCAACTCAATTTTAATCTCATCAACAACAGTATGCAAGGTGAAACAACACAAAAACATAACACTTTCAAACCTATAGTAATGATTTCTTATAATCAGTTATGTGGATATACTTTGCAAATAATATACTTGTCCCATCAGAAGAAAGTGTTAAACCTATCCCCTTGGTCATCATAGATTATGGAAACCTCTTCTTGCCTTGGTCGTCATAGATTATGAAAACCACTTCTTGCTCGTAGTAGATAAACTATAAATACCTAGCACTGTATATAAATATTTTACAACACCTAGTCAAATATGTGTGTAATTACTACCTTCTGATCCAACAAGTTGTTGGTCGTCTCAACTGCTTGCGCAACTTCCACCTCCGCTGCATGTACCTTAGCAGCATGATGTTGTCCCAGCGAGGTCGACATCTCAGAAAGTAGCTTGGCTCGGGTACCAACATTATCCTATGCACAGTAAAGGGCTTGACGTGGGAATAGCCACTAGTTCTGCTTGGTCACCACGTAGGTGTCGCACAACTGGTCGACGTGGTGGATCTGAGGCATCCCACGCATCGTATCACACCGTGCCAACTTCTGCAGTGCATCGAAGTGGAGATGTCCAAACCGCTCATGCCAGCACCAAACCTCATAGTTGCGCGACCTCCATATGAAGAACGTATAGCCGGTTGTGCCCTCGATTGACCTTGGGAATGGAATCGGTGGCATTGGAAGGGATAGCTGTGGCAAGAAGAGTGGTGATCACAAGGCAACTCAGGCCGATAAGTGTCATAACCATGGCCAACGCAGCCAGTGGGCTAGCGATGTTGCAAATTAATTCGTACTCTTGAGTTAGATGAAGTCAAATTGTATTTGGCTACTATGAGTAACGTACAGGATTATTACAGTTGGATCTTGATGTTTCTAGGAGTTGTCAAGCTAGCATGAGTTGTCTTGTTAGAAGAGGTAGTCAAATTGTGCTTAGCTAGTTGTATGGCAGCAGTAATCGAGTTGGTTTTTGCATTTAAATAGTTGTATGGCAGCTGCAATAGTAGAGGCATAGGACAGCTTATAATGACTATATATACGTATGCCTCTATGCAATGAAAGAAGAAGCTCAACAACCCAAAGATGTAAGTTGTGCCAGAGCTCCAGCTTCTTCCCATTGTCTCGTTGCAAGCATTTGGTATCAGAGCTTAGACTTGTTAGGTGCCAAATTTCATGCCAGCTAACGAGTCTGGCAATGTTGTTGCGGGCAGCAAGAATGCAATAAGGGTGCCAGAGAGAGAAGGGAGGGTATCACTTCAGTACCTAGTGCTGAACAAGGCGAATTACAATGCTTGGGCGGTGAGGATGAAGCTCCTTATGTGTGCTCAGGGTGTATGGGATGTAGTTGATCTCAATTCGGAGCAGCGGATCAAGGATCCAGAGAAGGATGAGATGAAGTGGTGGTGCAAGACGACAAGTAGATGGCGCTGCGGTGCCATGTGGAGATGAAGTGGTGTTGTGAGATCACAAGAAGATGGTACTACTATGCTACAAGCCTGCAAGGAGAATGGTATCTGCGAGCTGCTAGGAAAGAAAGGGTAGCTGCGAGCTGCTAGGAAAGAAAAGTGGCTAAGAACCTCTAGAAGATACGATGGTACCATGGTGGTGCTACTAGCGACGTGCACGAACAAAGAAGAGGAAGCAGCTGCGTGTGGCAAAAAGATATTTCAAGAATATGAATTAAGGTGGAGATTGTTGGAAATTAATTCATATTCTTGAATTAGAGAAAGTCAAATTGTATTTGACTACTATGAGGAACATACAAGATCATTATAGTTGGATCTTGATGTTTCTAAGAATTGTCAAGCTAGCATGAGTAGTAGCATTATTAGAAGAGGTAGTCAAATTGTGCTTAGCTAGCTGTATGGTAGCAGTAGTGGAGTTGCTTTTTGCATTTAGACAGCTGCAATAGTAGAGGCATATGACGGTTTGTAATGCCTATATATATATATACACCTCTATGTAATGAATTTTAGGAACTTAAACTGTTTTCTGGTGATTAAATAAATCATTGCACAAATTAAATAAATTCTAGCCTAAATGGGCCGAATTGCGTTGGGCCACAAGGGCCTCGGCCCATCTAGGGCATGCCACATGGCCGGCCTGCACGCGGCGGGACGCTGAGCCAGGCGCTCGGCCATGGCGGCCAGGCGGCCGACGAGGCGGCGCATCACCGAAGGGCGGCTGCCAGCGGCCAAACTTAGGATGAGCAGCACAAAAAATGATCATCACGATGAGGGGAACTCGAGGCTGCGGTCGTCGGAGATGCTCACCGGAACACGGCTGACAGCGAGGAGCAGCTTTGTGCGAGGTTCGGCGACGGCGTGCTCCTCCAAAACTTGCCGAAACTTCCGACAACTTGCACCCACAGCTTCACTGAGTCGCGGAGAAGGCCGGTACAGAGGTTTTCGTCGACGAGGAAGGCCCAAATGGGGCTGCCGTCGGCGGGGTGGTTCGGCCTTCAGTGAACGGCGTCGAGGAAGCTTCGATCTGCAGCAAATTGGTCACAAAACTCGGCCGATTACCAAGCGTGGGAGGTGAGCACGGCTATGAACTGCTCAAATCGAAGAGCAATCGAGGAAATACTACCCGGGCGCGCTTAATTTGGTTGGATTTCAGTGGCAGGTTCAAAACTCAGAAAATTTGGGGAAAGTTAGAAATCCGGCGCGTTCCAGGGGGGGGGAGAGGAGGCGGGCTGCGGTGATAGAGAGTGGGAGAGGGAGAAGGCAGCGGCTCCCTGTTGAAGAATGGGGGTCAGAGTTTGCCCGGTCAGAGCTCTCCACGATGGCACAGAGAGGTGGCGTCAATGGTGGCTGGGAGAGGAATGAGAGAGAGAGAGAGAGAGAGGAGAGAGGAGCTCGGCCGCGGGGAGAAAGGGTGGACACGGGGCGAGTGTCGTGTTCGCGCGAGGGGCACGTCCGTGGCTCGTGTCACGCATGCAGGGCGGAGAAAACGCGCGCACGGCAGCTGGCCCCCTGCACTGTCCGCTGAAGGAAGAAGGCGGCCGGTGTGACTGACAGATGGGCCCCGCTCTCTTTTCTAATTTTCTGACTTTTCCGATGATTTTCTGTGCTGCACTGTTTTTGCTCTGAAAACAAACCTTCCCGAGCTCTAAAAATCTTGAAATTTTGCAGAATGGTAGAAAAATTTGAGAGGAACAACTTTTATTTTGGGCCCAAGTTCAAATTCCAAATAAATTGTATTCTGTAGAATTTTGAAAACAGGTAATCATTTTGAGAGAACTGATTTATTTGGGCCATTTAACTTTTGAATAAACTTTTACAAAATTTTCAAAAATTCTATTCTTTGCAAGACCATTCAAGAGAGTTTTTTTCACAATATTTCTTTTAAAAGTTTTGAACTCATATTTGAAATTTGAATTCCAAATAAAATTTGGAAATTTGGTTTGAATCATTTTAAATTGTTTTAAAGCTCAGCTCCACATTTCCAAACTTGAACAACTTGCATCTTTATTTAAAAGTGGAATTTTACGGTCCTCCCCCCTTACAGAAATCTCGTCCCGAGATTTAGAATAGAAGAGAGGGAAAATGCATTAAAGAGAGTGAAGAAACTCTGGAAAATTTGATTGCAAATAGTCTTCTATCTCTCAGGTTGCTTCATCTTCAGTGTGATTACTCTATTAGATCTTGTAAAATTTCTAAGTCTTGTTTCTTGTCACTTGGTCCTTCTGATCGATAACACGTACTGGTTGCTCGGAATTTCTGGAATAACTACATCTCTCGGAGCTTTCAAGCACTTCTTCAATTGAGAAATATGGAAAGCACTATGCACTCCAGCCAAGCTTGCTAGTGACTCTTGTCGATATGCCACAGGTCCACATTGTTCAATTATGGGAAATGGACCAATGTATCGCGGAGCTAGTTTACCTCTTATTCCAAACCGGTGTACCCCTTTCATGGGCGAAACTCGGAGGTACACTAGATCACCCTCTGCGAAGACAAGGGGTCGACGTCGCTTGTCAGCATAACTCTTCTGTCTGGATTGGGCAGCTCTAAGGTTAGACTAAATTAGCTTCACTTTTTCTTCAGCTTCTCGGACTAGATCAGGTCCAAATATAATTCTCTCTCCAGACTCGAACCAATTCAGGGGTGTGCGACACATACGCCCATATAAAGCTTTGAAGGATGCCATTTTGATACTTTCTTGATAACTGTTATTGTATGAAAACGCTGCTAATGATAGTCCTTCATCCCAATTCTTGCCATGATGTAGCACAAAGGCTCGTAGCATGTCTTTTAGAATTTGAATGATTCGTTCCGTCTGTCCATCAGTTTGAGGGTGATACGCTGAGCTCCTAATCAAGGTAGTACCTAGCAAAGCATGAAGTTGTTCCGAGAAATGTGCCACAAACTGAGGACCTCTGTCAGAAATGATGGTCTTTGGCACACCATGCAAACAAACTATACGGAAAAGGTATATCTCGGCATACTTCTTGGCATTGTAACAAGTGTATACCGGAATGAAATGAGAGGACTTAGTTAATCGATTAGTAATCACCCAAATAGAGTCAGGCTTCTTTGAGGTCCTTGGAAGTCCAATAATGAAATCTATGGATATATCTTCCCATTTCCAAGCTCGAATAGATAACGGCTGAAGCTGACCTACTGACCTCAAATGATCTGCCTTAACCTTTCGACAAGTGTCGCATTCCGCAACATACCTAGCAATCTCCCGCTTCATTCGAGTCCACCAAAACTTCTTGCGTAGATCTTGATACATATTGTTGCTTCCCGAATGAATTGAATACTTAGAAAGATGAGCCTCATCTAAAATCTTCTTTCTTAGCTTATGGTTCTTTGGTACTACTAATCTTCTGTTGAACCATAGGACACTTTCATTGTCTTGGTGAAAGCACTTGGCAGTATTGGCCTTTACTCTTTCTCGGAGATGTGCTATACCTTTATCTTTCTTTTGAACTGCAACAATCTCTTCTCGGATAGTAGGTATGAGGGAAAGATTATGTAAGGCTAGATGTGGTAGCACTCATAGAGTAGGCTCTTCATCTGAGGCTTGCAACAGTTAATAGAAATTGCACTGGGCTTTACAGCTAAGTGCATCTGCCATCACATTGGCTTTCCCTGGATTATAATGAATTTCTAATTCATAATCCTTAATCAGCTCTAACCATCTTCTCTGCCTCATGTTGAGATCGGCTTGTGTGAAGAGATACTTCAAGCTCTTTTGATCAGTATAAAGACGTACCAGATTACCCATGAGGTAATGCCTCCAGATCTTCAATGCTAGAACTACTGCAGCTAGTTTCAAATCATGAGTTGGGTAGTTCTATTCATGCTTACGGAGCTGTCGAGAAGCGTAAGCAATGACTCTTTCTTCCTGCATCAGAACACACCCAAGGCATGTGCTTGAGGCGTCGCAGTACACATCAAAAGGCTTCCCGATGTCTGGTTGAGCTAACACTGGGGCGGTAGTGAGGTGCTTCTTCAAGGTTTGAAATGCTTCTTCACAGGCTTCGTCCCATAAAAACTTGTTATCTTTCTTCAGTAATTCTGTCATTGGCTTGGCTATTTTGAATAAGTTTGGAATGAATCTTCGGTAGTAACCTGCCAAACCAAGAAAACTACGGATTTCTGAAACTGAGGAAGGAGACTTCCACTTTACTACGTCTTCAACCTTATTTGGGTCCACAGAGATTCCTTCTGAAGATATCACGTGACCCAAGAATGGCACTTGCTTCAGCCAAAACTCACAGTTGCTAAACTTCGCGTAGAGTCGATGCTCTCTCAATCTTTGTAACACAATCCAAAGATGTTTCGCATGTTCTTCTTTCGTCTTCTAGTAGATAAGAATGTCATCGATAAACATGACAACAAATTTATCCAGTTCTGCCATGAAGACCGAATTCATCAGATACATGAAGTGCGCTGGTGCATTAGTTAATCCAAAAGATATGACAAAAAACTCATAGAGTCCATATCTGGTGGAGAAGGCAGTCTTCGGAATATCTTCTTCTCGGATCTTGATCTGATGGTACCCAAAACGAAGATCAATCTTGGAGAATACTGTGGCACCAACTAGTTGATCAAAAAAGATATCAATGCGAGGAAGAAGGTACTTGTTCTTGATAGTTACAGCATTCAAGGGCCTATAGTCTATACAGAGCCTCAACGACCCATCCTTCTTCTTCATAAATAGCATCGGACAACCCCATGGCGATGAACTAGGCCGAATAAATCCCTTATCCATCAACTCCTTAAGTTGTACTTTTAATTCGGCTAATTCTCGGGGTGCCATCTTATAGGGTTGTTTTGATATCGGAGCCGTACCTGGTTGAAGTTCAATCTTAAATTCAATCCCTCTGTCCGGTGGCATCCCAGGTAGGTCTTCTGGAAACTCACATACTACAGGAATTTCTTCAAGCTTCTTCTCGACCACATGGTGGACTACTGATTGCGAAGATTCTGATTTTCCCAACTCTAAGCAATGATGCCCATGGATAGGTGATCGAAGCTGAACAACCCTGGCATCTATATCCAAGATAGCCCTATGATATTTCATCCAGCTCGTACCTAAAATAGCATCAATGCCTTGCCCTACTAACACTATGAACTTAATCGAGTATAACTTCTCACCAAGATTAAGTGGTGCATCTCTCACTTCCATCCTAGCTATAAGAGTCCCTCCAGGAGACTTAATAGTATATAGCGATCTCATGACGCCTTGCTTTATACCATGCTCTTGAACAAAAGAATGGCTGATAAAATTATGTGATGCACCAGAATCAAATAACACGAGGGCAAGATTCCCATCAAGCGAAAATGTACCAGTGAGCACAGTCGCATCCTCAAAAATATCCTCAGTCTTCATGTAGTTCACACGGCCAGTCTTAACTGCTGGTTTTGGCTGACCTGGCCTGCGGTTCCCATCCTGAGGTTGCTGTTGGGATGCCACTCCTTGCTGCTTCGGCAGTCGGCAATCCCTTGCAAGGTGCCCTGTACGACCACAATTAAAACAAGGATAGAATCCTGGTCGCACCTGCTGCTGCGGTGGTCGGATGCCCACGGAAGGTTGAGGGGCTGGAACAAGAGGACGATACATGTTTTGCTGCTGAGGCTGCTGCTGCTGCTGCTGAGGAGGACGGTAAATTGGACGCTGAAAAGGAGTAGATCGGTACTGCTGCCCAGTTGGAGAAGTATAAAGCATGCGATACTTCTATGGTGCACTGCCAGATGGTCCTGTGGCAGAACGCTTCTTGGTGATCAACTTGCGTATCTTGTCCTCAGCAAAAATTGCTCGATCTACCAGATAATTGAAATCACGAAACTCAGCAATAGAGAGCTTATCTTGCATTTCTTCTGAGAGACCATTATAGAAGCAAGCCCTCTTCTTCTTATCAGTGTTGATGTCATCAAAGGCATACTGAGCAAGATAGTTGAATTGTTAGACATATTCTATTATTGTCTTGCTACCTTGCTTCAAGTTGAGAATCGTCAGCATCTTGATTTCCATAACACCCTCAGGAATATGATAGGCGCAAAAAGCAGAGCAGAACTCCTCCCAAGTATATCGATGATTGGCAGGCTGCATGGCACGAAAGCTCCGTCATCAAGCACCGGCTTCATTCTGAAGTTGATGAGCCGCAAAGAGAACCTTTTCATGCTGACCACACTTCACAAATTCAAGTTTCTCTTCGATGGTGCACAACCAATGGTCAGCATCAAGGGGATCCTTTGCACGGGTGAAAACTGGCGGCTGAGTATGCAGCAAATCTGAAAGATCACTTTCACGGCCAGCTTCACCTCCACCACGAGCCATATATTGAGCAATGGCTTGAAGAGCGCCAGCTTACTCCCGACGGTTGCGCTCCATCTCCATGAGCACTTCGGTCATCTTCGGTGGTGGTTGTGGTGGCAACGCTTCCTGCTGAGAGTTTTGCCCTTCCTCAGTACGCTCCATCCTGTAAAAGATAATCCAAAGTTTCCATCATCAACAGCCAGTCCTTAGAATCAGGAAAAGAGAAAAGATTCTAAGACGACAAAAATTAAAATTTGCTTATCAGTCTAACTGCAATGCTGTTGAAATTGGAAATAAATTTGAAACCCAACATTTGGCTGAGTCAAAATTTTAAAACCTTTTTGAACATTTGAGATGATTTCTTTAAGGTGATTTGGTTGTAATTACCGATTTTAAATGCAATGAACAATATGCAATCGGCCTATCGAACCTTACAAAAATAAAAACTAAGTCATATAAGTGATTGTACGTGACCTCGGTGGCACACGAACTAAATTGATTATCTAATCGAACTACCGATCTATAGTTAGTACACCACAACAACCACCTGTAAAAGCTAACACTAAGAATAGTCCTTATTTGGGCTTGAACTAAGGTTTGACACCGTAGTTGGAGTTTTGAAAATAGCTTTAAAGCCGTACTGCTTCCGACATTGCTCTGATACCAGCTGTGACAGCCCGTACCTCGAGAGATACAAACCATCGACCTCAGGATCATATTAGATGTCACTCGTCGAAGCGAGGACCACAGTACAGCTCAAACATGATAAAATATATTACAAACTTGTTATTTAAGTTTACAAACTACAAGTTTTCAAATTGCGAAAGCTACAAACCTATTACACAAGGGCATCCTAAATACTAAGCAAAAGGATACATCGAGCCCATACGATGTACCTACTAGCAACAACCCACTCAAGGCGGCGAGCAAGGCTCCCAGTAAATGAAGCCACCCTCAGGGGTTGCTCCTTCTGCCTAGAACTGAGAAGGGAAAGAGAAAGCACCTGCAACAAAAAACCACAAACATAAAGCCTTGAGCAACTAACGCTCAGCAAGACTTATCCGACAAAAGTGGCTATCTACAGCTGACTTCTAGGGATGAGAAGGCCGACTCATCAGGGTTGGCTATTTGAAAAGATAGCACTATGAGTGAATCCTTACTTTCATGTTTTAACGACATATTAAGTTATAAAAAAATAAATTTAATTTGCACTAAATATATATCATACAAGAATGCCAAGAAATTTTTGAGATGTCGAGCATAATCAAATTCCATCTTAATTAACTTGTTATTACGATGTGACTCAAAGAGACAAGTGGTACTCATTACTGTGAGGGGCAGCGATTCGAATCGATTTACATCCAGCTGGAGAAACCGGATTACACGACATGCACGCGCTTCCTAGAAGCCGTACATGATAACCTTTCACACCAATGATACATAATACCGGTCTGATGCTCACCTCTCCCGAGCAGTGATCCTTCATGCGATAAACACACCGGGTCTATCCATAGTTAGCCCCAAAGCTCTCCCTTTTTATCATCACCAGAAGAGAGCTTCGGTTACATCCAGTCACTATGCACATTGGGCTATATCAGTTTTCGGGGGCCCATAGATCCAATATGTAATCAGTACTATTCAAACTTGTTCAATAGGGCCGACAACGAACGGTCCTTAATCGACACGGACAGAGCTACAACACATTGGCCAAGCATCCGCAATGGACACATGCCGTGTTATCACCTACTCTGTCCGGTCTCTAATTTATTCCATATGAAAATATTATCCATCCCGTACCATTCCTATAGCTCACGAGTGAAGACTTATTCACTCGACTTCTATCGTTAAAAAAATTATTAGCTTAGCTCTACATCGAGTTACCTGTACCTGTACCAAAATACTAACCCAAGGTAAGATTCTATAATGTAACTACGGTTTCAATCAACTCTTATCACTTAGTGCACATTACAAACTAACCATCTAAGATGATAAAAGTAAATAATTTGAAAACAGGATAATGCACTGGGGCTTGCTTGGGCTTTGATGAATGTTAGACTCCTCAGCTACAAAATCTGCGTCGATCAGGGTTTCCTGAACCTCCTGATGATACTTCCCGATCTCCTCCTTAATTTCCCTAGTTCCTATGTGAAATGATATGCATACAATAAGAATGATGCTCTCTTATATTTTTATAAATAAAACCCTTTTAGTAACAATACATGAATTTGGGAAGCAAGTAATTAAATATGATTATAAACTCTATTAATATGGTTCTTGAAGATATAAAACTAATTTTAAAGCTTTTATAAGATAAAGAAAACTATTTTCAAATTTTTCAGAATTTTCCAGGATTTATTGAAAACAAATAGATTTATAATGATTTTAAATACCATATACAAGGAATAAATAATTTATAAATTATTTTTACTTAAATAAATTATAAAATTTTACTAAACTAGTAAAGAGTAAGTAAATAAACAGAAAGGTAAATTTTATAATATTTTTACAAGCCGATAAAGTATAATAATGCATTTCTTGTATATTAAATGATCTGAATTAATTAAATTATTTTAATGCATACAATAAAAATTAGTCAGCTCTAGAATATAGTTCTAGTTGAGAGGATCCTAACAAAATTTATTTCATAATTTTTCGGGCTAGGATAAATTTTCTATGAATTTTACAAACTTGAAAGCATTTCTAATCAATTAAATGAATAAT
>BCLG01000706.1:28480-68451 GCA_001602295.1 Zoysia matrella | reverse complement strand
TAGGACATCACCAGCTCCCGGGTTAGAGGGCGACTTCGTTAGGTAATCACCTAGACAATCAGTTTTCTGAGAGCAGTTTGATATTCTGCATGTATTTGTGTTAATTGTGTAACCTATACTGTCACACTAGCCAGAACAATATGTCTAAATTTGAAGAAAACTCTTTTGAAATTAAACAATTTTGTAATTTAATAACTACTATAGTTCAGCTTACAAACCTAGCACAGCATCAAGTCCACATCCGGAGACATAGCTATATGCTACAGCTGCCAAATCTGCTGAAAGTGCACACGAGATGATTGGATGTAATACTTTCTTGACACCTGCTGGTAACCTGAAACATACGCATCCAGATGGTCAGGTAAATAGAAGAAAGTAGAAAGATAGGTACTTTAGACCCTAACTGACTGAGTTCACATGAGCATATTTACCCAGAACCAACCATGTATCCCAGTACAGTGGCAGCGAGCAGGAAAGGAAGACTTGTTCTTGCTGTGGTACCAAGTGCTGTTGGATTGAAATACGCAACACCGAAAGATGCGATGAAGATCGCTGCCCATGCCCATATTTCGAATGTCGAGAACGGAGATGGTTTGCTCATGGGCTCCGCTGGGATGAGTTGTGTTTTCACAAGCTTTCTCACGGCCAGCGCCGTGTATCCTGCAACCGCGAGTGAAGCAAACCAGCCACCAACTAGAAAATAAAAAATAAAAAAAAAGAGCAAGATATGTCATATGACAGTATGCGTGTAGGAGTACCAGTTTCTTTCTGAAGAAAAATTTTAATTGTCTACGGATAAATCCTCTACCTTCATGCAATTCACTGCACGCTCTCTCACATGTAGGACAACCATCACGTTGGGTCCACAGGTCAGCGAGCATGCAATCTACTGTATGAAAGCAGAGAATCCCAGCCCAAAACCTTATTGCTAGTTTTGTATGGGAAGTGATCAACTCATTCGTGATGCATAAGTAGCTAAACAGAAAAGGATTGGCAATGATCTGGAGCTGTCATACTTGTAACTACAGACATGAATTAATTCATTTTGCGAATGCCAAGTGCGTTTCATACTATTAATTTCAAGTTTAAGTAGTTGATCCATAGAGAGCATAACTAAGCTTATGAAGAGTAAAAATGGCGAGACAAATGATACGTACAAGTGATCAAGAAAATTTTGAGGCCTGAAGCAGCCGGGATGTCCTTGACAGCAAGCGGCAGCACGACCAGCGACGGGACGTAGAACAGCGGCAGCCACCTCTGGATGAACATGGTCGCCGGCTCAAAGAAGTCCATGAAAGCCTTGGCGAGGGCCGGCGCGAAGGTGTCGAAGATGACGAGCACGGAGAAGACGCAGAACATGCCGAAGAGGGCGCTCGGGAACTTGATGGACGCGGCCACAAAGGCCTGCTTGAGGTACTTGTCTGCGGCGAGCACGATGCCCAGCGACACGAGCAGGTGCGCGACGCCGAGTATCTGCGCAAGTACATACGCGTATCTGATTCAGGAAAAGAGACGATTTTTTTGGGGGGTAACACGAGGATAAAGAAACGAAAACGAAGTCATCTATGTTCTGCTCACAGTGCTTAGCGGTCCGTTTGAACCGGACGTTGCGGTGGCGCTGGCGCCTCCGGTGCCGGCGCTAGGGACGATCAGACCGCAGCGAAGGTCGGACGACGAAGACGGCCGTTGCGGTGCGCCATTGCGCGCTGAGCCCATGAAGTCGGTGCTGCCGTGCTTCAGTGCAGCAGCTGCTGATGATGATGCTGGGCGGCCACGGGGCGGGGAGGCAGAGGAGCATGAAAAGAGCGGGCGCCATCGAGGAAGCGTGCGGAGGCGGGCGGCCGACGTGGCGCCGGGGCGAGCGGACGGCAGGCAGTGACCAGTGGGAAAAGCGGGGATCCCAATCATGGCGGTCGTTGCCGTGGCGTGGAATCTGTGGTGCGTGGAGTTGAATCGAAGCGGAGCCGGAGCTGCCATCCCTCGCTGACGTCCAGCACTCCAGCGGCCTCCTCCCCAGGGCTCGCCCGCCGCGCCCCACCCGTGTTTGGAGCAGAGCAGGTTTTGCGAGATGCGATTTGGACTCCATGCGACGACGACGGGAGGATGTGGCCAGAAATCATCGGCCGGATGGGTCGGGATCGTGATCTTTGGGCTCAGAAGCCACCTCACTTGGGTCTGTCGCTTCTCACTCCCCTCTCGTCGCAAGCTAGGAAAGTGACGGCATGGTCGCGTCGAGTGCACCAAGGAAGAGAGATCAATTTCTTGCGCCGACGGCCCGGCGCTTCCGCCACTTCAACCTCACTCTCACTGGATCACAGCCCCTACCTGACAGGTTACCTACAATGGGCCAAAGAACCACGAAAATTCTCTGAAAAAGAGGTTAGAGAGGCCATTGGAATCCTTAATTTAATAAAATTCGGAAGTGCACTAAGATAAGAAAGAAAATTTGATGGCACCGGTGCCACAGGTCTTCCGTAGCACCGGGCCTAACGAAGTGCCATGTAGCCGTCTAAATCCACCTCTCAAGCGCACCTTTTCCTCTTCCTGACGTGCCCCTGCGGCAGTTACGCCCTTAATCAAGCTCCACCTTGATTTCGTTTTTGGCAGCAGCGGCAGGCAGAAGGCCTGACGGCGACGCCTCTACCGGAGATAAAGATAGCTATGGTATGCCTGGACTAGGGAGCATACACCATGGAAAGGCCTACACCTCCCATGCACCAATTTGGACACAGAGAAGTTTGCTGCCATCACGAGTATCAAAGTTGGAGAGGGGAACACAGTAAAATTCTGACATGATAAGTGGATTGGAAACTTTTTCTCTGATGAAGGAAAAAAGCACCAAACCTATACGCTATGTCAAGATTAAAAAAAAACAGAACAGTGGAGTCCGAACTTAAAAATAAAAATTAGATTACAACGGTGAGAGGAATCACAACGACTCAACAAATGAAGTAATATCTGGATTTATGGGAACTCCTAGATCAACTTGTGCTACAAGAGGGGCACAAAGATGAGATAAAATGGAAACTGACAGCCAATGGACAATACAACTCAAAGTCAGCTTACAAAGAGCAATTCAAGAAGGATAAAGTCCAAATTACTACCCTAAAATATAGACAAAGTTCAAATAACCCTTTAAACTATTTTTTAGTTCATTTTATCTCCACAGGTTTGCCATTTGACTCAATTTACCTCTATTACAATTTGTCTTTTTTTTCTCTCCATATATAAGAATGATCTTAAGCTAAAAGTTTACGAGATGATAGAGCAAATCAAAACACATATTTAAAAAATACATCATAAATTTTTTTTTAATTATTTTCACATGGAAGGATATTTAATAGTAAATTAATTCTTAAGATATAAAACTATATGAAAATAATGATAAAAAAATTTGATGCATTTTTATAACATATATTATGATTTGCTCTACACTCTTGTAAAATTTTAGTTTAAGATTAAACTTATATATGGAAAATTAAAAAAGACAAATTGTAGTAGGGGGTAAATTGAGCTAAATAGTAAAGTTGTGAGGACTAAATGAATCAAACAATAGTTTAGGGGGTTATTTGGACTTTGCCCTATACTTGAGGGTAGTAATTTGGACTTTATTCATTCAAGAATATACAAAAATCTTTTGAAACCAAGAGCCTGTGGAAAGCAACCGGTGAACCAAAAGTGACCATCTTCAGTTGGATTGCGATGCATGAGAAGATACTAACATCGGACAATCTAGAATTGAGGACCTGGGACAATAATGCCATATGTCCCTTGTGCCTAGACAAAGCTGAAACTACTTACCATCTGCTAATTGAATGCAACTATGTTCAAATAGTCGGTTGAGGGTATACCAATCGAACCTATCATTTGCCTTTACATTTTTGTCTCTCCACTCACTCGACCCTCATTTTGCTGTTCTTCCTTTGTCTCGGCGACGACCGAAGATGATCCGGCTGGCCTAACCGAGCCCGGATCAACCTTAAGATGATCCTCCTCCGACGAGGTCTCTCCCGAGGCGAGGTTGTCTAGGTGCTGCCCAAATCTGACGTTGAAGAAGCGCCGGTGTTCCCGCACATAGACCTGCGAGTGGTGTGTTGGCCCGGGACTTTTTTTTGGCGTCAACACACTTTTTGCCAACTCCATTGGGGACGAGTGATTCTGGTTGCACAAACCGAATCGTCGTTCTCTACCATGACCTCTAAGATCTCAACGACGAACATCGTCATGCCGTGTTTGGAGGAGTTGCCTGAGAAGGCGCGCAAGACGTTCCTAGAGCGCTGAAAGACCTCTGAAGAGGCGCGCGAGGCGTGAGAAGATCGGGAGCTACAGGAGTACTTGACGAGCTTCAAGAAAGACCGTCAAGGCGCGGTGTCTCAAGTGAAAAAACTAGTTCTTCCAACCGTCGTCGACGACGCGGCCATGGGTGCTGCCAATATAAGGACATCTTCGCACCCTCCTGTTACTTTTGAACACCTTTCATATTACTTTGCCGACTTGAAAAAGGTCTTGACTAATGATATGCAATACATGATAAAAAAAACTTATCAAAGTCATCTAAAAATGTTAGTATTCCATCATCTTCTCATATTGTGCATGTAGATCCTTCCACTAGGGCATCGGCGCGTATCAAGTCTAGTATAGAACAACCGTCGTATGGCATTACGTTGAACTTGTTTAATGGGCAAACTAATTCTCAACCTTATATGCAAACCAATGCTTTGGTGGTGCCTCTCGCTAGCGTAGAGCCAATAACTAGCATCCTCAATCCGGCTACGAACTGACTGAATGAATTGGCTAATTTTATTCCTCCTTACCATACTATTGCGTACAGCACGCCACCTATCCCACCGAGCGGTACGGGTATCCCTCATGGCCCTATCCTAATGAATAATTTAGCACCATGAAAAAGAGCATACACTTTCACCACCAGACACATCTACTAGGCCACCCATTGCTAACATAAAGGAGTGTATGGCACGCATTAAGGAGGACTTGAGCAAACAATTTCGTAAAACACTAGGGGTAGACATCAAGGGAAGAGACCGAAATTATCAAAAATCATACTCCACGTATTTTGATTCGGTCTCTTATCCTAGCGTATGGCGTGTGCCCGACTTCGTCAAATTAAATAACGAAGATAGTAAGATCACTTGGGAGCACATTAGCCAATACGTCGTGCAACTAGGAGAAGCGGGTTTTAATGAGACTTTAAAAGTATCGCTAACCGAAACCGCTTTCTCATAGTTTTCATCATTATCCCCAGGTTCCATCAACACATGGAAGTCTTTAGAGCGTAAATTTCATGACCACTTTTATTCCAGGGACAACGAATTGAAGTCGTCACATTTGACATCTGTTAGGCAAGGAAAATATGAACCTGTCATTTATTATCTTCGGCAGTTTAAAGATGTTATGAACCGGTGTTTTAATTTAACAATTTCTGAAAAAGATCTAGCTGACTTAGCTTTTAATGGTTTACGGTCGCACCTTAGGGAGAAGTTAGAGGTGTATGATTTTCTTACACTCACTCACCTCCAACAAAGGGCATGGGCTTCGGCTCAAGAAAGCCAAAGTAAAGAAATAAAGCATGAGTACAAGACCAGCTATGGCGTGCACGTTGTGGAATATGATTCGGATAGCTTTGATGATGATTCCAATGATATTTTGCCACTGAGTTCGTTTGACCATCTAAGGCCAAATCATTTGCTTGTGATTCGCTCAAACCGATAAATAAGAATCAGAAAGACGATATGAAATACACCTTTGATGTAGCTAAATGCGAGAAAATATTTGATGAATTACACAAAGGTGGATATATTAAGATTGCATATACTTTGCCTCTGGCGGATGAGATCAAACGTAGAGCATATAATAAATGGCATAACTCTTATTCTCATGCTACTAACGATTGCAATGTTTTCCGTTAACGATTGCAATGTTTTCCGTTGACAGGTTCAATCGGCCCTTAATGAGGGACGATTGAGTCTTAAGGAGATACAGATCGACAAGCACCCGTTCACCGTCAATAGTCTCGAGCTTAACTCCAAGGTGTTGAGTCGACCTTATCAAGACGATACAACCAAAGGGACGAACGTGATCATCGGTGAAGAGATGCCTATTTCTATGAGTGAGAAAGTTGTCTTTAGGAAGGTGGTGCTCGAGAAGGCCTCCGATGGTCAAGATTCTCTTAAAGTCACCTTCCTAGGCTCGAGACCCGGAGGCAAGTTCCACAGCCCAAGATGATAAAGCCGAGAATCCTGAGGTGGGCAAGTGGAAGTTAAACAAGAGTAAGGCCGCGAATAGGAAGATGGGGCCCAAAAGTGCCTTCGGCCGTTTTATGGCCAAATGCAGAAACCAAAAGACCGATTTGAACAATCAGTCTATGAAGCGGTCAAGATCACCACCGAGTGAGGCAGCCCACCTAGAAAGGAGATGAAGCAAACCGGGGATGTTCGTGGACCACCTCCTCTTCCTCCCCATGGGTTTGGGATGTTCCCGCCATGGTTCCCACCTATGCCTTGCCCGCCGTTCCCGGTGTAGCATTCATACATCGGACCATGGACTCCCGTGTTACCGATGCTCATGCCACCAATGCCTGTTTCACCAATGCCGTACCCACCATTTCATCCAAGATGGAACGGATCGAGGGGAGATGTCTTCACAAGGCTCTCCGGCCCTATTTCGGATTGGTCGGAGTCTCGACCGGTCAAAGTACAAGGAGGGGGCTCTACCACCGCGCCTAGATAAAAGTGGCACCCGAAGCAAGGTAATGAACCTGCCCCTTTCACGTTTGTTCATCAAGAAAGCGCATCCGGAGGTGTCGTGAAAATCGATAAAACCGATGTTAAAATCAGGGGAGTCTTCACGGGACCGATCACATTGGATGCTGCAGTCAAAAAGGCTTCCCATGATCATGAAGGCAGCAGTAGCAAAAGCTCCTCTAAGTACATGCAACCGAGGTGATGTCCGCCTGGGTTGATCCACACTCAAAAGAGAAAGCTGTAAAGGCTGCGCCTCCGGAAGCTTCGAGAGGAGGAGGTGGAGAAGAAGAGGGACGAAGTTTTCAACGAGATCAAGCCGATAGTCCCTCAAGGTAAGCAGTGGAGAGCTAAGCAGCTTGAGTCTCCCACTCCACCAGTGACCGAGGATGCGGTGGCTACTCCGAAGGCACTGGGAATGGCCGACGCCATACTTGGGGAGGGCACTCCGGCGCCTTCATCCAAGAAGGACGTTGACATGTTCGAGTTCGACGACGACGATGTTTTAGACTACGAGCCTACACTGCCTACGGAAGGTATGTACATCAACACCATTTGCTTGTCTCTTTTCGATTATTCATTTGTAGAGGAAGAAAAGGTCATGGCACAATTCAACTTTGAGCCGAAAAGTGCTATCTTTGAGAAGCCCGAGGAATCAAAGAACTATTTAAATCTCCTCTATGTGAGAGGTCATATCAATGGCACACCGATTTCTCGCATGCTTGTAGATGACGATGCTATTGTTAACTTAATGCTATATTCTTTGTTTAAGAAACTAGGCAAAGCCGATGACGAACTCATCCGGACCAACATGACTTTGAACGGTGTGAGTGGAGGAGACCCTATTGAGGCTAAAGTGGTCGCTTCTATGGAGCTCACCGTTTAGAGCAAGACCATAGCTATCGCTTTTTTTGTCGTTGATGTACGTTGTAATTATAGCTTGATCTTAAGGCGTGACTAGATTCACGCTAATAGATGTGTTTCTTTTACATTGTATCAATTATAGATACAATGGGTTGGTGATGATGTAGAGGTTGTTCATGCGGATGCATCGGCTTGTGTTGCTATGACCGAATTATCTTCTTTGCCTCATGATACTGTCAAGTGTTTGACCAGTTTAGACTTGACAGATTATGATTTTCTTAAAGTAATTAGACATGGTTTTGTACCTGTCAATGTAAAGCTGATGGAAAATCGGCTCAATCATAAAATTTGATTTAATGGAGTCCAATCTTAATTGGTTGCAAAAGAGAGTAGAACACTATCGGTCCAACACGAACGATATGTGCAAAGCTATAGAAGAGATAGAGGACATGAATAAGTTAGGACAAGAATTTATATCGGCTGATCCTCTTGAGGAGGTGAATCTTGGTAGTGATGATAATTCGAGGCTGACTTTTATAAACAAAAATCTGAAAGCTAATTATAAGATGAAGTTAATTGGTTTACTAAAAGAATATGTGGACTATTTTGCATGGTCTTATAATGAAATGCCCGGGATGAGCCACGAGCTAATTGAGCATCGGCTTCCAATAAAATCTGATTTTAGGCACTTTAAGCAACCGATGAGAAGAATTAACCCGAATATGCATGATCGGATTAAAGACAAAATTAACTGATTAGTTGATGCGAAATTTATAAGACTTTGCAGGTATGCGGAGTGGATATCCAACATCATACCGATGGAGAAGAAGAACACCCGTAAGTAAGAGTTTGCATTGATTTCAGAAATTTGAATAGAGTCACTCCTAAAAATGAATATCCTATGCCCATAGCTGATATGTTGATTAATGATGCTTCCGGCCATAGAGTTATTAGTTTTCTTGATGGTAATGCGGCATACAACCAAATCTTTATGGTCGAAGAGGATATGTCTAAAACTGTTTTTAGATATTCTGGTTTTGTAGGATTGTTTAAGTGAGTTAACATGACTTTCAAGTTAAAGAATGTGGGTGCCACATATCAAATAGCCATGAACTTTATCTTTCATGATTTGCTTGACGTCTTCATGGAGGTTTATAAAGATGATGTGGTGATCAAATCGGCTGCTTTAGATTCTCACTTGGTCGATTTGCAACTCGCCTTAGACCGAATGCGTTGTTTCGGTTTGAAAATGAACCCGCTCAAATGTGCTTTTGGTGTATCGGCCGAGAAGTTTTTAGGCTTTATGAGCTATGAAAAGGGCATAGAGGGAGATCTTAATAAGATAGAAGCAATTAGGAATATGCAAGTCCCTACACATAAGAAAGAATTGCAAAGCTTTTTAGGCAAAGTTAATTATTTGAGGCGGTTCATATCCAACTTGTCGGGAAAAATCAATGCGTTTACTCCTATTCTTCGGTTAAAGAATGAGACCGAATTCACTGGGGGGGCAAAATAGCAATAAGCTTTTGAGAAGATTAAAGAGTACTTGTCTTCGCCGCCGGTTCTTAGGGCACCCAAGGGTGGTGTTTCTTTTCATCTTTACATAGCGGCGAAAGATCATGTGGTTGGTGTTGTTTTAACACAAGAAGCCGAAGGGAAGGAGTATGTGATCACATATGTGAGCCGACGGTTGGTTGATGCAGAAACATGGTACACTATCATCGAGAAATTATGCTTTTTCTTGTATCATGCTTGCACCAAGTTGAGACACTATTTGCTATCTAGTAATTGTGTAGTTGCTTGTCAAGCCGATGTTATTAAACATATATTGCATAGACCAATTTCTAGTGGTAGATTTGATAAATGGGCTTATGCATTGATTGAATATGATTTGGCTTATAAATCATTGAAATCTATGAAGGGCCAAATTGTTGCTAAGTTTATTGTTAAACATCAGATTGATTTAGATCATGATTTAGATGTTGGTTATGTGACATGTGCCCCTTAAAAGTTGTATTTTGATGGATCGGTTTGCAAAGAGGGTCAAAGTGTTGGTATAGTATTGGTTTCTCCTCATGATGCACACTTTGAATTCTCAAACCAATTGGAGTATGATTGTACCAACAACCAAGCCGAATATGAAGCATTGTTGTTCGGCTTAGAGATGTTAGAGTCCATGGGGGTTAAACATGTAGAGGCTTCGGCGATTCGTTATTAGTAGTGCAACAAGTTGTTGGAAATTTTTAATGCTTAAATGGATTGTTGAATGCTATTTTGGAAAAATGCCTAGACGTCATTAAAGGCATGGATGCGTTCAATATATATCATGTGCCTAGGCTTAAAAACAGTAAAGCCAATGAGTTGGCACAACAAGCATCGGGTTACAATGTTATTAAAAGAAAATTTTTAGTTATTAAGAAACTGATGTTTGAGGTGCTAGAACTAGACTATTCGGATACTAACATGTCAAATCGTGATAGTACCGAATCACTTGATTGGCGGTCTCTCATAATTTCATACATTCGTAGTCCAATCCAAAGTGTAGATAGAAAGGTTCGGCATGTAGGTTTCAAATATATTTTGATTGATGGTAACTTATACCGCCGAACAGAGGATGATTTCCTCTTAAAATGTTTAAGTGATGACGAAGCCAAAGTGGCTATGGGTGAAGTTCATGAGGGTATTTACAGTGCGCATCAATCGGCTCCGAAAATGAAATAGTTGTTGAGGAGGGCCATATTCTATTGACCAAACATGATTGCCGATTGTTATCGTTACTACAAAGGATGCGAAGAGTGCCAAAGGTTTGGCAATGTTCAATTGGCACCCGCTACCATGATGAACCCCATTATAAAATCATGGCCATTCCGAAGATGGGGATTGGACTTTATAGGGCAAATACATCCTCCATCTTCGAGGGGACACCGCTTCGTGTTAGTGGCAACAGACTACTTCACCAAGTGGACCGAAGCGGTTGCTCTCAAGAACATGACACACAAAGAGGTAATTGAGTTCTTTACCGATCACATCATTCATAGATTCGGCATCTCGCAAACTTTGACTACGGACCAGGGTACTTCTTTTACATCCGATCACGTTCAAGAGTTTGCCGAATCTTATGAAATTAGATTACTCAATTCGTATCTATATTATACTCAAGCCAATGGTCAGGCCGAGTCTAGTAATAAAACGTTGATCAAACTCATTAAAAAAAAGATAGAGGATCACCCCAAGAGGTGGCATGAAGTTTTATCCCTACAAACTTGTGTATGGACAAGAGATCATTTTACCCATTGAGGTAAATCTAGGTGATCTAAGATTAGCTAAGAAAAATGATTTATCTACTGATGAGTATAGTGCTTTAATGTTAGACAACATCGATGAAGTTACTGATAAACGATTGAGTGCTTTGAAGGCAATTGAGATAGATAAAGCGAGAGTTGCTAGGGCCTCCAACAAAAAATTAAAAGTCAAAACTTTTTAGGTGGGTGAATTGGTTTAGAAAACTATTCTGCCCGTAGGTTTAAGAAGCAACTAGTTTAGGAAATGGTCTCTTAGTTGGGAAGGGCCATATAGAATAGTAAAAGTCATAGCCAAAAATGCATACATGCTGAAAAATATACGAGGAGAATCATTGCCTAGGGCTCTTAACGACTGATTTTTGAAGTATCATTTAAGTGTATGGCAAGAAGCATAAGAAAGAAGAATGGCCAATATGAATAATATCATAAAGGAATGGTCCATGAGTCGGTGGGACCATCGCCCTTACATGTTTTTAGTGTCTAGAATTTTTTATGGTGCAGGAACTTGACCAAAAAATAGGGGGACATATGTTGACATCCAAAAAATCGTCGAGTCACCGGAGTGTCTGGCACATTGCCGGAGGGTCCAGCAAACCTTCTCGGGTTTGGGGCACTGGCCCGCCGGAGTGTCCGGCGTAGTGCCTGATCATCCGGCAAGCTCTCTCGGGTTTGGGTGCTTAGCCCATCGGAATGTCTGGCACTATACCGCACTGTCTGGCACTAGAGTGTCCGGCGCCATGCCGAATTGTCTGGCAAGCCCTCTCGGGTTTGGGCAAACATCCCACCAGAGTGTTCGGCACTATACCGAATTGTCTGGCAAGCTCTCTCGGGTTTTCGGATTTACAGGACGGACCCTCCTGCATGTTACTAGAGACTTCGGTCACCGGAGTATCCGACACTTTACTAGACACTTTGGCTGTGTCAATTTAGAAAAGTTTTCAGTAGATCAATTTTAATTTGTTTCTAAACTTAGGAGATCCGTTGCCCTACGGGATAAGACCATCCCACCTCTATAAAACATAGGGCCACGGCCGGTTGAGGGTATCCCAATCGAATATATCATTTGCCTTTACGTTTTTGTCTCTCCAACCCTAATCCCCTCACTCGACCTCGTTTTGCTGTTCTTCCTTTATCTCGGTGACGACCGAAGGCGATCCGACTGGCCTGATCGAGCCTGATCAACTCTAAGACGATCCTCCTCCGACGGGGTCTCACCCGAGGTGGGGTTGTCTAGGTGCTGCCCAATTCTGACGTTGAAGAAGCGCCGGCATTCCCGCACACGGAAGTGCGAGTGGTGTGTTGGTCCGGGACCTTTTTCGGAGTCAACGGTTGCAAAATTGCTTTGAAGGGCGTACCAATTCATGGCCAAACACCACAGAAGAAGTCTCACAGGATACTCATCGACACTTGGTGGCATGTGTGGAAAGAGAGGAACAGGAGAATTTTCCAAGGAAAAAGATCCTCTGCAGGTTGCACATCTAACCAACGAAGAATGGGATCGAGATAACCTAACGACCAAAGGAACACTGTTCCTTGGCTGATTTTTTTTCTCCACCGTTGTTGGACTCCGTCCGGTCATGGACTCCCCGATCGCAGAGCACCTGCACACCCTATTTTTTTTCTCCAGTGTTGTTTTATTTTATTTTGCTCTTTTCTTCAGTGCTTGAAATTGAGTAGAATAAGTTTCAACCCTTCTCTGTTTTATCTCTTTATTTGCTCCTTCTCTAGTGAAATGGCAGAGCACCTGCCTTTTTTCTTAAAAAACATTCCAAATGTAACACAACAAAGCACCAAGACCTGATGTATTTCCAGTGGAGTTTTATCAAGACGTCTGGAATATTATTAAATCAGACCTAATGGAGTTTTTTTATGAATTCCATGAATGAACTTTACCATTACATAGCCTTCCTTTCACAGTTATAACCCTTTTACCTAAACACTTTGAAGCAACTAGAATCCAACAGTTTAGACCAATCTGTCTTCTGAACTTCAGTTTTGAAGTTTTTACAAAAGTCCGGACAAACATAATTGGTCTAGTAGCTAATAAAATCATTAGATCCTCTCTAACTGCCTTTTTACCAGGTAGAAACAATATGGAGGATGCTATTACCTTATACGAGACCATGAGATACATAGAAAAAAGAATAGTGGAGTAATCCTTAAATTGGACTTTGAAAAGGTATATGATGAAGTCAAATGGCCTTTCTTACAACTAGTGCTGAGAATGAAAGGAATTTCCCCTATCTAGTGCTCTTGGATCCAGCAAATTATTTCTAAAGGTAGTGCAGGAATTAAGGTAAATGACAATCTAGGTCATTACTTTCAGATCAAACAAAGACTTAGACACGGAGATCCAATATCTCTAATTCTTTTTAACATTATTGTAGAAATGCTCGCTATTCTAATTGAAAGGGCTAAAGAAAACGGGCAATTTAGAGGAGCGATACCACATTTAGTAGATGATTGCCTATCAATATTACATTATGCAGATGATAATGTTTTATTTGCGGAAAATGATCTTACAGATCCACATAATCTGGAAACTAATGTTGCCTCTTAAGGTGATCAAGACCTTTATTTGGTACTTGATTAAAGGCATAGCTCTAGGTAAAGATAATTTAGCAAAAAGACAATAGAAAGGAAGTATAAAATGTTGTTATTGTAAATTAAATGAATCAATCCGACATTTATTCTCTGACTATCAATTTTCTAGATCTTTATGGAGAATTCTACAAGTTTTATTTAATATCATACCTCTCTTAAGCATAGACCACATGTTTTGGTTGGCTATATTGAGTTTATATTAAGTTTCAGTATAAATCTTTGTTGGAGCGTGCACCTTGAGTTGGATAATTTGGTTATGTATGTAGGAATGATTTGGTTTTTACAATGCACAAGATTTTACTGTTATACAGGTGATCTTTCAGAGGGACACACGGATGGTGTTGTATCAATATAATAATTTTTAATGTTTATTGAGATGAGGGAACATAATTTGTTTCTTATCAATCTTGTTTTCAGATTTAGTACTCGAATGCTTATAATAATGGATAATCATATGTATTTCTCGATACAGCTGATACATGGACAATTCAGGACCTGATGATAATGGGGCTGATGCAGCTGATATGGACCCTGAATATCATGGTGCTGCAGGAGCGCCAAATGATCAGGGAGTAGGGAATGGCAGTAAGCAAAATGCACAGCAGCCTCTTGCTTGAGCACCTCAAGGCAATCAGGCCGGTATCGGTTTGCATACAGGCGAAACCCCTCCGGTTTTCCCGGTTGCTACTCCGGACACAGGCAGTGCACAGCTTGTTGGTGCTGAGAATGATAATGACAGGATTTCTTTTGTTTGCAATGCAAAGAGCAACACAATGATCTATGATCCTACAGATGAAGCAATGACTGAGAATCTAGTTCAAAGCAGCAGTCAGATGCTCTTGCGGCCATACCGGACGTAAAATCGGGCGCACTGCGTAGGAGCAAGAGACGTGCCGGGACAGTAGATGATCACTCCTCCGAGCGAGCGAGAAAACTCAAGGCTGGACACGTTGCCCAGAGGTCTCCGCCTAAAGGTAACCTGTGCACAATTCTTTTGTTCATTTTCCTACTGAGTCTATCACTTTTAGATGTGAAAATATAGGGATTATACTAGGATATGACATTTCTCAAGTTCAAAATTCAGTTCAATCAATCAAGGCTTTAGAGGAAAAGTAGAATGGTTAACCCACAGTTCATAGATAATAAGACCAGAGTGTTAGATAAGGAGCTAAAAGAACTAGAAGAAGATGTGGAGATTGATCAATTTATTCTCAACCATTTGTGTAAAGACATTATGGATGAGGTAATGGACTTGGATGGTACCTCTCAGGACCATCTTGTCAATAAATCGACTCCCCGAAAAAAGAGAAATAGAATTACAAAAAAGAAAAAAAAACAAAGGTAGTTTGAAATGAAAGGAATCTTTTGGAATTGTGACGGGTTTAGAGACCCTAAAAAACATAGGTTTACTTCTGACTTAACCAAAGAGCATCAACTTAATTTCATGGCACTATTAGAAACAGGGAGAAAAAAAATTTCAGACTCGTTTCTAAAGAATATTTGTGGAGGCAAGGATTTCTTATGGCACTGCAAAGAGCCGAAGGGGAGATCCGGTGGGATTCTTTTGGGAATTGACATGTCTATGTTCGATATAGGGGCGATAGATGAGGGAAACTTCTATGTTAAATTCAGGTTATGTAATAAGTCTGATGACTTTAAATGGGCATTGGTAGCTGTTTATAGTCCGGCTCAACCTGAATACAAAGAAAATTTTCTTCAAGAGCGTCCAGATGTGCAGTCCGATTCTAATTGGTGGCGACTTTAACATCTTGAGAAGTCAATCAGAGAAGAATAACAATAACTATAATTGGCCATTCCTTTTTAATGCAATTATTGATGGTCTCAATTTAAGAGAATTAGAGATGTCTGGACGACAATACACTTGGGCTAATAATTTGAATAACCCAACCTATGAGAAGTTAGATAGAATTCTTGTCTCAACCGAATGGGAGCAAAAATATCCTTTATTAACGGTTGTAGCCTTATCTAGAGAAATCTCGGATCATACCCCCCTCCTACTTAATACTAGAGAACCATCTGTGACTAAACCAAACCTGTTTAAATTTGGACTAGGTTGGTTTCTCCGAGATGGGTTTTATGATATGGTAAAGGATATTTGGTCATCGGATCAGGGGGGTGCTACTGCTTTAGAAAAATGGCAAGCAAAAATAAGGAAACTACGGCAATATCTTTGAGGTTGGGCAAAAAATGTAAGTGGGAAATATAAGAGAGAATAAAAGATGTTACTAAATGAGTTAGATAGACTAGATAAGAAAGCTGAAAGTGTTTTGCTTACACCACAAGAAACAGATCTGAAACAATTTTTGAATAATAGATTGGTCCAACTTTTACGTGAGGAAGAAATAAAGTGGTACCAACGAGCAAAAGTGAAGGATCTTCTAGAAGGGGATTCCAACATTAAATACTTTCATTTGGTGGCAAACGGTAAACATCGCAAAACACGTATTTTTCAGTTAAAAAATGGGGATGAAATGATACACAGTGATGCTGATTTAAAAAAGTATATTACCAAATATTATAAGGATCTATTCAGTGCACCAGTTAACAACAACGTTATACTGGATGAAACTTGCATAGATGACATCCCTCAAGTTTCCTTAGCTGAAAATGAAATCCTTACAGCCCCATTTTCAGAAAATGAAATTAGAGAGGCTATTTTTAGTATGGAACATAACAAAGCTCCTGGACCAGATGGGTTTCCAGCGGAATTTTACCAAGTTTTTTGGGAGGTGATAAAGGGTGATCTGTTGGCGATGTTTGAAGGCTTCCATAGAAGAAATTTACCCCTGTATAGTCTTAATTTTGGGATGATTATTCTAATACCTAAGTGTAGGGAGGCAAATTTGATACAACAGTATCGACCTCTCAGTCTTCTAAATGTGAGTTTTAAAATCTTTACCAAAGTGGCGACAAATATAATTTTTAATGTAGCTCAGAAAGTAATTAGCCCAGTTCAAACCGCATTTATTCCAGGCAAGAATATAATGGAAGGAGTGGTAATCTTACATGAGACTATTCATGAGTTACATAGGAAGAAATTAGATGAAGTCATTTTGAAAACAGATTTTGAAAAAGCTTACGATAAAGTAAGATGGAACTTTCTTCAACCCACACTTCAGATGAAGGGCTTTTCTCAAAAGTGGTCTGAATGATAGATACTTTTGTTAAGGGCGGACATGTAGGAATTAAAATTAATGATGAGGTAGGACCAGATTTTAGAACGTATAAAGGATTAAGACAAAGTGACCCTCTATTGCCAATTCTTTTTAATATTGTTGCTGATATGCTTGCAATATTAATAAATAAAGTGAAACATGATGGTCAGATAACCGGAGTTATTCCGCATCTTGTAGATGGTGGGCTTTCAATTTTTACAATATGCAGATGACACTATTATTTTTATGGACCATGATATTGCTAAAGCCACAAATATGAAACTTTTACTATGTGTGTTTGAACAATTATCCGGTCTTAAAATAAATTATCACAAAAGTGAGATCTTCTGTTTTGGTCAAGCTAAAGAACATGAACACTAATATGCACTTTTGTTTGGTTGTCAATCTGGTTCTTACCCATTTAGATACTTAGGAATCCCCATGCAATACAGAAAGCTTAGCGATTGTGATTGGAAAGTTGTGGAAGATAAATTTGAAAAAAAAAATTTAAGTAGTTGGAAAGGCAAACACATGTCAGTAGGTGGGAGGTTAGTTCTGATTAATTCAGTTCTTACCAGTCTTGTGATGTATATGATATCATTTTTTGAAGTTCCAAAAGGAATCTTACAAAAATTGGACTATTACAGCTTTACTGGCAAGGAGATGATCATAAGAAAAAATATAGGTTAACTAAATGGAGTATTCTTTGCCAACCTAAAGATCAAGGGGGGTTAGGAATTCAAAACATTGAAATTCAAAACCAGTGTCTGCTAAGCAAATGGTTGTTCAAACTAGTGAATGAGGATGGCATGTGGCAGCAACTCTTATGAAATAAATACCTCCGAGATAAACCACTAGGACAAATGCAAAGAAAACCTGAGGATTCACATTTCTCGGTGGGTCTTATGAAAGTTAAAGAAAAATTCTTAAATCTCGGTTCCTTCTGTCTTGGAGATGGGAATCAAATTAGATTTTGGGAAGACAAGTGGGCTAGAAATTGCACTTTGAAACAACATTTTTCATCACTGCATCATATCGCGAGGAAGAAAAGTACCACAGTAGCAACAGTTTTTAGCACTGTACCACTAAATATTTCTTTCAGTGGGTCTTTAGTGGATAGTAATCTGGTTTTTTAGCATCAATTAGTGTCTGAAATTGCTTCCGTGACCTTATCTACACAGGAAGACCGATTTAGATGGGGTCTTCTTCAGTCCGGTCAATTTAAAATCCAATCTATGTATAAACATTTAATTAATGATGGAGTTACGGTGCAAAATAAATTTATTTGTAAATTCAAGATGCCTCTCAAAATAAAGATTTTTATATGGTATTTATTTCATAGAGTCACTTTGACTAAAGATAACTTAGCCAAGAGAAATTGGAATGGCAATAAACAATGCTGCTTTTGTTCTCATAATGAATCCATAAAGCATCTCTTTTTTCAAATGTCATCTCCCATTGTTCCTCTGGAGAATCTTACATATTTCCTTTAATCTCAAGCAACCATTTAATTTTACACATTTGTTTGGTAGCTGGACGGTTGGATGTGGATCAAAAATAAGGAAATTTTTGTTGATTAGTGCATCTTCTTTATGCTGGCCTATTTGGCTAAGTAGGAATAATATTGTTTTTGATAAAGCTCCAATACAAACATATTTGCGGGTTTTATTCAGGGGCATGTACTGGCTACGCCAATGGGCATTCTTACAGTGAAGTGAAGAAGACAAGAAGATGCTCCAAGACTCATGTTGCAAGGTTGAAACATGTGCCATGGAAATTTTCATCAACTTAGGATGGAGATTTAGTAATAGAATCACTGTTTAGTTCTCTTCATTGCCAGTGATTTCTCGGTAAATTTGTCATTCAGTTTGTGCTTGTAATAATGGCCGTAATCTCCTCGGAGACCAAGGCTGGATTATTTGTAATTTTTTATTATCTAAAAAAATGGATTTGTCGATGCAGTGGCTGGAATATTCAATATATTCCCATTTTTTTAAAAAAAACTGGGCCTCCCTCCACATGCCATGGGCCTATGCTTGCCTCTCTGCACACTACTTTAGGAGGCCACTCATACAATGTTTTTACTTAGGCCTTTTGACGGAGCTCCACCGATCCTTAGTCAAAATCAAGAAAGTTGTACTAGATGACATTTTTCAGGGAAATAACTCTTATCAGATTCTGTGAAATTGATTCTCTAAAGTGAACCAAGAGAGTAGGAGCTGAGAAATATAGATTCTCTGTCCTTATTCTAAGAATTTATCCTAAAGAATTAAAGAATCAATTTCAACTATAAAGATCCAACGAGATGCACTTGAAGGAAAAAAAAAAAGATCCAATGAAATGCATTGATTGAAGGTCCTTTAACAGTAGAAATATAAAACTATAGAAGTTAAAGACTTATTTACACCAGATTTGAAGCCAGCTAATGAATACAGTGGTACAGCAGTCAAGTTTCATGCATATATAAACGCAACAAAATTTTGATACGCCCTCCACTCCACGGTTAAACATCAACTGTGTCAGGTCCCATTGTGTAGTAGTATAACATTAATATGTATTATATAAATAGCAACGAAACGAGACACCTCAGTACAAACACCTCGGCTATAGACATTTGCATCCGAAGAAAACACTCAGTAAATAGACATCATTACGGTACTACACCATGTTTGCCACCTCTCCTATAGACGTGTGTGCAGAAAACTCAACTAATTTGCATCACAAGACAAAAACGCCTCATCAGCTACAAGCATCGCGTTACATGCACACTCAGCTGCATCACCCACATCCTAAAAACGCCTCATCAGCTACAAGCATCGAGTTACATGCACACTCAGCAGCATCACCCACATCCTAGTAGTACTACTCACACTTCAGCAGAAAGTATCAGGAGATGAGCATGTACAAAGGCATCGGTCCACTTCACCAACGCACAGCAAAGGCTTCATACAGACAGACTGAAGAAACTTATATTAGGCTGCCACCGGTTGTGTCACAAGAGCACCACTTTGCTCAGCTATATTAGGCTACCACTGGTTGTGTCACAAGAGCACCACTTATTCCTTTGCTCAGCTGCCTCCCCAGCTTCTCTTGTATCCGGTCCTTGATGGCAGTTTCCTGAGTACCAATTCAATCAGTTTGACGAAAAAACCGTACATACACAAAACAACTACACTCAGTTAAGAAGACTACCATGTTGTGACAGTGTTGCTCAAACTTCTCGAGGAAACCAGCAACCCATCGATCTGCATTGGCAAGCCACTCTTCATGATTTATCCCAGCCGTCTTCGCTGCGGTTTGTAACTACAAGCATAATTACAACCAAGCTGCACATCAGTACAAGTGCTTGCAAAAAACAACAAAGCAAAGCATCCACATGGAAGAAAGCAGAAACAACCAGCTTCCCAACAATTATGAGTACTGGAACCGAAAACAAGAAGAATTACCTTTTCTTGATGAGCCTTCACAGTCTCCCGCAACTTATTTATCTTCATATTAACTTGAAGCTGTTTCTCCTGTATCAACAACATTAAGATAAGGCGAAATTGTTATTAGTACTGATTAAACTGTAAAACTCTATTTTCTTTCAGAAAGTATATACTCCTACATCAGAAGCTGCCCTGAAGACCCCAAATGAATTGGTGCTAGAAATATGTATCACCTTAACATAGCTCACGCCTAGGTCCTTTCTTGAGTATCCCCGAGCCAGATTCCTCATGACATACTGGTTGTAGTCCTTCAAAATCCTCATTATGAGATCTGAAGTAGACACTCCGTCTGTCCTTTTAGTTTCCTTGAACTTTCCAATCTTTTTGACCTGACACACAAATGGGACTTTCAGTGGGGAAGCAAAGAAAAAAAAGCTCTCCACAAACCATGTATAGGCAACACAAACTTACAAAGTCATAGACATCATTTGCAGCTCCACTGGCATCAGCATAACTGTAGAAGAACATACATGAAGTAACCAATTCAGATTAGATGGAAAAAAGGGGAAAAATCTGTAGTGCATTAGCGCAAGTCACACTTACGGTAGAGCATCGTGCGCAACATAGTCAATCTGATGCTTATCCATGAACTCTTGTGTAAGAACCCATGGTGCATCAGGAATGACTTCATCGACCCACCTAAAAGCAATAAATAGATGCTTAGAAAATCATTTCAAAACGCCATGTGAAAGTAGCAAAGGTTTGGCGCTACCCTGCCTTGGACGTTTACTTTCAATACTGTGAAATAGCAATGTTTCTTAAACCTCCCAGTGTTCATGTATCAAATTATATCACCAAAAGTTTGCAGGTGTCTAATCCAAGTGTGTGAGAGGTGCAATTGAGAAGGTCCAAAACAAGCTACAGGCTGCAGGGACTGTTAGATAGTTCAGTCCATCAAACGGAGGCTTAACAATAAGACTCTAAGGGATCAAAGTAGGTACTCCTAAAAGACTAGAATAGCAGCAGTTGACAAAGAATTTGTTGGGCATACCGAAATTTTTATGGTATCTTCAACCCATAAAGATCGTCCCAAATTAATTTTAGAAACCTACTAGGTTGCATAGAGATCCGTTACTAGCCTCGAGTTAAATCTCATCCTCATGTGGAGGTAGATCTTCACATTATGTACAATGGCATGAATCAAGACGTGAAAGTGATTTGACAGGCAAACTGCATCGCCGTACTACGGATGATCTGTAACATCCGTTTAGAGAATTCACAAATTGGAAAAACAAAGGAGTCGGTTGCGGAGGTAGAAACTGACTGACTTGCAGTGTCGCAGGGACTCGTATCGCTCCTCCTGCGTCATGACGGTCTTGCCCTTGTAGCGGAAGGTGACCTCGTCGTTGCAGCACCCGACGAGCAGGTAGGTGTTGGGGAACCTGAAAAGGCGCAGCGTGTTCAGATCCAGGCCACGAGTTTCGGAACTAATCTGGCGGAACGAGCAACGGATCGAGATCTAGAGACCGCAACCGCGAGGAGGACAAGGAGGAGAGGAAGAGAGACGCACAGCTTCTTGGCCTGCTCGAGCGCCCCGGCGTGGCCGAAGTGGAACAGGTCGAAGATGCCGTCGGCGTAGACCCGCACGGGGCGGTCCAGCCCCTCCGCCGGCTTACCGCCCGTGGCGCCGTCGCTCTTTTTCGTCTTGTTCTGGTGGGCGAGGGCGTCCCCGGCGGTGGGCTTGGCCTGCTGCTGCCGCTTCTTGGCGTTGGAGACGCGTGCCATGCCGAAGACGACGGTGATCTTGTTCGGCCAGAGAGCGGATTTGTTTCCCTCTCTCTGTGTCTCCCACCGCACGCGGTCTCCGCACGGGGAGGGAGGCAGGCCCGGGCGCGGCAATAAAAAGGGAGTCGATCTCGCTTTTTTTTTTTAGAGAAAAAAAAAGTAACCACCGCTGCCCGACTCTACTTCGCCGCGAGCCGCATGCGGTTTTGAGCCGGACTTGTGGACCCGATCCTGTGCCCTGCAAAACGGTCACAGTGAGACGTTGTATCGGAAACAGATGGTGGATGAGTTGACAAATAAATATACTCTCTTTATTTTAAATTATACTTCTTTCGTTTTTTAATTAATATATATTTTTAAATTTAACTTTGATCACTCGTTTTGTTTAAAAAATTTGCTCGAATATCTAAAATTGTGATTCAAATAACTCTAATGATAAATCAAATAATATCAAAATATATAAAATTTGTTAAATTTTTTTAATAAAATAAATAGTCAAAATTGAATTTAAAAGTCAACGGCATTCATTAAAAAACGAAGAGAGTAAATTTAATAATTTTTTAAATTATAAATCATTCTTATTTTTTGATAAATTTTTCTTTTCACGATACATTAACACTCTACCTCTCTATTTTTTTTAAACATCTCACTATTTCTATTATATCGCAATATGTCCTCTTGTTGATTTTTAAATTAAACGGCTGAGATCATGTCCAGTCGCCGTTGCCACTGCCCCCGATTTCCGTCCTGGTCTTTACTGTTCCAAGTCAAATTGCAGTCTTTGGGACAGAGTCCAGTTCCGCTAGTAAAGAGCAGGCATGACTTGACCACAAAAGAGATTGAGAAAAAAAAAAGAGCAGGCACGACCTGAGTCTAGTAAGACCAGTCACAGGCAGGCTTATTACAAAAGCTGTTGCTTCGTCAATTTATGCCTCCCCAAGAATTTTACATAAATTAGTATAAAATTTTGTAAGTGCTAACAAGAGAAAACGCACTAAGAGGGAAAAAATCCTCCATTACAATCAGGGTCTAAGATTATTTCTAGGATTTATGGAATTTTTTCTAAGTCAAAAAGGCTTAAGCCTGCTTTGGATTGAAGAATTTTTTTCTGTTTTCTGTGTTTTTCATATGAATTTGAACTGATTATTATAAAATTTCTACGTGATTCATGTGAAATTTCTGCGTAAACCTTAGACTTTCTTTGGAACGCAGAATTTTCGCAAAAATCTTATAAAAATTTCACAAGAATCGGTTCAATTTCACAGAAAAACACAGGAAGATGAAAAAAAAATCCTCTATTCCAAACAGTGCCTAAGATTATTTCTAGGATTTACGAATTTTTTTCTAGAGTCCAAAGGGCTTAGGACTGCTTTGGATCGAAGGATTCTTTTCTTGATTTTTACGTTTTTTCTATGAAATTAAACTAATTTCTGTGAAATTTTTGTGTGATTCATGTGAAATTCCTGCGTAAACCTTAGGTCTCCTTTGGAACACAGTTTCGCAAAAATCTTATAAAAATTTCACAAGAATCAATTTAATTTCACAAAAAATTTGTACAAAATAAAAAAAAATGTTCAGCCCATAGAGGTAAACAAAAACTTCCCCGAGATTTCTCCTGTGCTTGACTGATCAAATGTCCTTGTGGTTCCGGATATGCCCTTTGGATCGCGGCGTATCCGGACCGACTGCGACAGATACGGACCGACCGATGCAAGTCTCAGTGTCTCACGCGTCACCCGGAGGGTCACAGGATCATACAAGCGTCATGCTAATTTTAATTAGGCAAGCAGGTAGCAGGCCGGCACTGACCCGTGCCTCGTTGAGCGACATGCCATACTGCTGTGCTGCAAGAAGGCACCAATCTCAATCACGGTGGATACGCGCTGATGTCAAGCTCGTGGCGTGCCTTCACCTCCACGTGGATGAAGGGTCGGTGATCCCGATCCCCCATGGCCATGGCTTGTTTGCTCGAGCTCCGAGAGATTCTGTACGAGCTTAATTACTAACGATGCTGAAATGAAATACACGGATAGAAAGTGAAGGCGCGTCGCTTGTTTGGTTTTCGCTGCACCACGTGGTTGTGTTTCGGTTGCCGTTTAGCTGAGCTGCCTAAGGGCAGTCCCAATGGCCGGCAGATCGATTGGATTCGGTAGCCATCGGTGACGCGGCGCGGATGCTCGTCGCGCGTGATGCAGTTGCTTTCGATCGGCATCAGCCACCCCCTCTCGGCCAACAACCAACCAACACCTGCCGACAGGCCCAATTTCACTTCATAGTTTTCACTCGATTTAGTTCGTTCAGAAAAATCAGAAACCAGTCCCGTCTATGCCTTGCAGCTGTGCTGTTCTTTACACGTATGCAAAATCCACGTCGCTTCTTTATAGTCTTCCAACCTTCCTCCAGAGTCCAGAACACGACTTTCATGATCAAACAGCGAAAACATCAATCCATCCCCTCCTACTTTGTCAGAATTCACTGGGCACTGGCTCATCAAAATTGAACCACACTACAGGTTTAGCAACACAACACCGAATCACCAACACAAACCAGCAAAGATTCGTTTCATAAGTAGCACTCACCAATTATTCAGTTATAAATTAAGATCAAAACCACTGCCGTCAATTTGCCTGACGCCGCACTCCTGCCTGCGGTTTCATTCTCGAATGATAATCGGAGTTGGAACTCGTCGAAGCATTGGTGGCTCTAAGAGTCATTGAGAAGCCTTCTGAGAACCTTTGCAGCTGTGCTATTCTTTACACTTATGCAAAATCCAGGTCGCTTCTTTATAGTCTTCCAACCTTCCTCCAGAGTCCAGAACACGACTTTCATGATCAAACAGCGAAAACATCAATCCATCCTGTAACACAGCCCGTATTTCCGCGTTGGGCCGGATTCCTTTCTCCCCACCGGCCCACTTGGCCTACTTACTTTCCGTTGATTCTTGGCCGTTGATCTCCCTTCGATCGGATGGCTGAGCTCTCTCCCCACCTACCACTTCATTCCCTAAATACCTTTCTCCTCCTCCAACCCTAGCCGCCTCTGCCCAGCCCCACTTGCGCGCCACTGCACGATGGAGCTCTAGGTCGCCCCAACCCAGCCGAGCACCACCCTGGCTTCAGCCGTCACCCGAGCCGCCTAGCCGCCTCCAACTCTTCCAACCCCCGCGCTGCCGCCCTGCGCCGCGCCGCTCGTCCTGCTCGTGTGCAGCACCACCCGTCGACTCTCGTCCGCGAGCAGCCGCCTGAGCTGCGTCGCGCCCTTCATCGAGCCGCCGTCAACGCCGTGTCTACCTCCGTCAACTCCGTCGATCCTCGTTCGCCCCACGCTCATCCTCGGCCGCGCCATTCTGCTCCTAGCTCGGCCGCGCCTGTCCGCTCGTCATCCTGCAGCGCCTCGTCGCTGGTGCCGTCTCCTTCCGTGCTCGTCTGTCTGTGCCGCCAACCCCAACGCGCATCTTCGACCTCGTCGTCGACCGTCTCCGACAGCGCGTCATCCTCATCGAGCCGCGTCGCTGCCCTGTTGCCGGTCCGTCTCCGCCGAGCCGTCTCCGCGAGGCCCCGTCGCTGCTCATCGTCATCCCTGCCAGCGGCAGCTCATCGTCCCCGACCTCGTCCGTGCCCACAGCGGCGCACCCCGTCCTAGTCCTCGTCGCCCCTCGTCCGAGCCGTGTCGCTGCCTCCTCGTCGTCGTCCTCGAACTCGTCCCCGACTATGCATGTGCCAACGTCGTCTCTGTACCGCGTCCTGGGCGTCGTCGACCTCATCATCTCTATCTGTCGCCTGTTTTGGTGCGCCGTCCGTGTGCCATCTCCGCGCCGTCCCCAACTTGCTCTGTTCGTGTTCGTCTTCGTCCGGTTCTACTTCGCGATGTCCCTGTCCGCTTCCCCGGCTCATCGACCGCGTTGCCAGCTCCCCGTTCGACCTCAACCTCGCGTCATCTTCGATCTGTGCTGTTGCCGGTTCGCTCGCGTCCGTCGTCCTCCTCGTCGACCTGTAGCCATCGTTGCCTTCGTCCCGTGCCTCGGGTGCTCCATGCAGTCTCGGCCGCACATCATTTCCGACCGTCTACGCCATATCCGTCAACCGGCCATCTTGCGTTGTGCTTGCCGTTTCGGGTCCCTGGTGAACTCTCTGCTTTTCAGTGCATTATCTCTTGCGGTGCTGATCTCGTCCAGTTTTGTACAGGTGAAGGAAGACCGGAGAAGTTCTGTTGCTACCGTCGTCGAGTTCCTCGTGTCGGCCGAGCCCTTTTGGTCATTGTTGTCTCATTGTTGTCTCGTTTCTGTTGTCTCTTGTATGTTGTTCCCAGGCTCATTGTTGTCTCATTGCGTTTGTTGGCCATTCCTTGTTGCCGTGCTTGTGGGGCAGTTCGTGATTGCATCTGTGATGACAGAGCTTCGGTGCAGCAGGGCAGCAAGCTCTTCGGTCATCACGGATCCAGTTGGTGCCGTCGGTTCTGCCTCCTTCAGCTGCTCGGTCGTCTTCGTGAGCTTCTTCCATTCTTGTCATTCCTTGTTGGTCGTTTCCGTTGTTTGAGCCTTGAACCCTATCCGTGCCAGGAGGACCAAATCGTCGGAGCGTGAACACGTCTTGGTTGCCAAGCAAGTAGTGAGATCATCGGAGAAAAGCTGCCACCGTCGTCGTTGTCTCACCGCTGCCGTTTTCTTGGTGAGATCATGCTTCTTGTCTTCATTTCCATGTCCTATTGGTCCGCTTTGTTGGGAATAAAGTCAGGTTGGCGTTTGTTTTCAGGTCGGTGGATCACCGCCGTTCTTCGTGTCCGGGCGCCCAGGATCTGAGCTACGCCGTCTTCACCTCGGCCTGTATTCCAATGGGTTTCCCTTCGGCTTTTGCTCAAGTCCCGGTGAGCATCTTTGTCTCTCTGTTCAGTTTCTCATTGTTTCATTTCAATCTGTGAGTGCTGACTTCTCCATCTTCTTCCTTGGTCGATTTTGCATTGAGCCACCACTTTGAGTGCAGGTTCAACCGTCCATGTCGTCGTTCCTTGGGTTAGCTCACTGATTGTTTCATCAGAGAGTTTTTCGTGCCAATGACGTCACCGACTCTTTGTTGAACCAAGCCATGGTGAGCTTTGTTCCCTTGTCCTTGCATCTTTTTGGTTGCTTAGCAAAGTTCGCAACTCGTGGCTACGAGTTGGTACTAAAGTCTAAGTTTACCGTTGTCTGTAGGGATCGTTCCAGCTCTAGGCCAAGATCAACAAAGTCGGCTGTGACCGAGTCCAAGTTTGGGATTGTTCGGTCATGTCGAGTTCCGGCACCGTTTTTGCCTTCGGTCATCATCCCAGTGGTCTTGCTTCAAACTTGGCTCAAGTTTTGGTGAGCACTTCTGTCCTTTTGTTTCCTTTTCTGTTGGTTAGGCCGATCTGTAGCTCGTGTGGTGCCCAGTTCGTTCTCTAGTCGTGCAGCCGGTGACCATCCCATGGGTCACATGGCAGGCACCGTGTCCAAGCCTTTGGACACGTGTCCACGGTCCGGCTGTGACCCAGCTTGTGGTCACGTGGCTGTGACTGTGTCTGTGCCTTAGTTCTTTCCTGTTCGGGGCAACGTGTGACCAGATCCTTGGACACGCGCCGTCTACCGTGTCCAGACCCCGAATCTCACGTGTTCGGCTCAGTCCATGTCTTTTCCTCGGGAAACAATCGTGAGATCGTGTCTTGGAGTCCATTCTTATCTGATCTGTGAATCCGTTCGTAGAGTCCGTTCTAGTAATTGTTGAGTCGTCCTTTTTAGTTTCTCACCAGTTTTTCGTGCTGTTTGTCCAGCTGGAGATGTTGTCGAGTTCTTGAAGACTGTTCTGCACGAGGACCTAGATCCTAGATGGGATCTCGACTCAGAAGGCAAGCCGCGCTCTTTGACCATTTTTGATTCTAGCTTTTAAACTGCATGTTTTGTTTGAAACCATAATTTGCATGTCAACTGTTTTAAAATATGCTAGCAACATTTCTAAACCGTGCATATTTATTGTTCCACATATTATGAGCCCTAGGACTGCTTTAAGTACTATTACTTTACTTTTATGCTAAGCCTTCTTAGTTACATTTATTTACTATACTTGACACTTTATCACTATAAAAATAGAATTTTTGTTAAATGCTTTTGAACTGTGATTCAAATGTGTGTGTTTTGTAAATAACTCTATACAAACTATTAAGCGGGGGCAGGCTGGAGTATGAGGTGCTGGGGGACTCTTGAGAAGTCTTTGTTGCAGGTACACGTGAGGTTCCGGTTTTTGGACCTTTCGAGAGGTTTGTTGGTTGTTGGAGTCGAGGTTGGAGAGATAACTTGCCCTGGCAATTAAGGACCGAGTTCTTCGAGCCTTGTACGCTCAGTCAACAACTATGCACACCACATTACTCTGTATGGGCAGTGGCTTGATCTTGAAGCTTGCCGAGACTGGTTGTTTACCCTTGGGTTGATGGTGACGTGTTAGTGTGGTGTAGAGCTATGACTCCTCACATGAGATCGAGATACCCCATCTGATCAGTGATAGCCTCTTCACAGCTCCAGGATCCGATTACGTAGGCACTTGAGATCCCTATCCTAAAGAACGGATAGCGTCAGTTAAAGCTTGTGAATAGGTCTTGTGTGGTTACTATATCGAGGGCTGCGGCCGCGGTCCTTGCTATGGTGCCACTTCTCGTGGGTCCAGGTGCATAAACTCTGCAGAGTTACAGTCAATGCGCATTGCCACATCTTTTTGAAGGACACCCTTGAGTTGTGCTTCTCGTTGAGTAGTTTTGTTTTCTTACCTCTACCCTTTGTTTTTAAATGTTTTGACTTCGGCCTTTGAGATGTGACCGGGTGTGAAGATTACACTAGCATTTAAAATGAACCCCCGTTCGAGATAACAGAGATCCCTGCGGGGCAAGATAATAAAATTATACTGTTTTAAAATAAAACTTCTTGCATCTTTAAAATAAAATGTTTTGAACTTGCATTTAGCAATTGAGTCAGCTTTTCATCCTTGAAACTATCCTTTGCATGCATATATTATTGATAGTTAGTGCGCGGTTTGCTGAATATTCACGTACTCATGGCTTTTCACGTCCTTCTTTTCTAGAGGTCAGCTAGAAGATCATTTTCGTCTGTCTTTCAGCTGTGATTTGAGGTTCGCTCCTGCACTCGAGTTGCCTGTGAAGGAAGAGGTTCGTCTTGGTGCTTGCTCCTGTTTGTTGTTCTCGCTGCTGTTCCAGTGTTTGGATTCTCGGTAATCTTGTTCTGGTTTGAGAAGTTCAGTAAGTTTTTATGGATGATCTCGTTGAATTATTTATTCTTTACTCATTCTGTTATGGTTTCTCGATTGTTCACTTGTGATAAACGTGTTTGCCAACCTCTTGAAATTGGTGAAGGCACGTAAGATCGGGTCTTACCAAAAGGTGAGAATTCTCGGTCGTTACACATCCCTCCTATTTTGTCAGAAACGGACAAAAGGAATATCCTATTCATTGGGCACTGGCTCATCAAAATTGAACCATACTACAGGTTTAGCAACACAACACTGAATCACCAACACAAACCAGCAAAGATTCGTTTCGTAAGTAGCATTTGCATCCATCTACAAATTATTCAGCAACAAAAAATGTTAACAAAACTATTATCCCATGTACTAATTAATCTAAGAATGGGGGGAGTATTCGTCGTTCATAAGTAGTATTTGCATTCATTTAAGTGTTGGCGTCTCACCAATTATTCAGTTATAAATTAAGCTCAAAACCACTGCCGTCAATTTGGCTGACGCCGCACTCCTGCCTGCGGTTTCATTCTCGAATGATAATCGGAGTTGGAACTCGTCGAAGCATTGGTGGCTCAAAGAGTCACTGAGAAGCCTTCTGAGAACCTTTCCAGCAGGGATCTGGGTACGAATACAACCTTCCTCACTTTCTTGTAAGAGGACACCTGCACCACCACCTCAAAGGCTTTAGGAGAACATACAAAACCTTCTAACATGCCTACAGATGTCGTCAAAGTGCATGAATGTTAATCCAAAATAGACTAGTGATATAGATAGATAGATAGCATCATTATCTTAAAAAAAAAAGATAGATAGCATCAGCGAGCGATTCAGTTACCACTAACTAGTGCCTGGCACTCACACTTACTGTACAGCCCTCCTGAAGTTCATGTTTATAGTACTGTAATCGATGGTGCTGGCACTGCTTGGACAAAGCCCAGAAGAGACAGACTGATCTTTATGCCAACTACGGCGAATTTGCAGAAATTCCAGAAAAGCAAATTTCTTCTCGCCTTTGTTCACTAAACATTTCTTCGAAGCTAACGCGTCATCGTTCTCGAAAGAAAGTGAGGATTCAGCTCTCGAGTCAACAAAAGGAGGAGTGCGTGCCAGCCGGGCCTTCTTTTGGTGCTTGCTACTACTAGATGACAGTATACGATACTAGTCGCTGGATTCTCTGCTCTGGTACAGCAAGCCCAAAACTGGATATGATTTAGATTGCGAGGGTAGCCTACTACTGCCAAACAGCCTGACCTAGCTCACACGACGAGTTCTTAGCAGGGTTTCAAAAACCGGCAAAAACCGGCTGTTTTCGATCAAACTAAAAAAAAATTAAAAATTCAAAAAAAATTGAAAATCTAAAATCGGTCAAACCGGCCGGTAAACCGAAAAACCGATAAAAACCACTCGAACCGATTTGATTTCAAATTCAAAAATAGTAAACCGGTCAAACCGGTCAGTTTTCTATCAAAAATGTAATTTTTAAATTTGTCTTTTTTTTCAATTTTTGTGAAAACCGATCAAACTGCGGCTCGACGGTTTTTGGTCCGATAACGAAATCTGAAACCTGGTTCTTAGCCGTATATGCATTGCCATCGGTGCAGATGTTGCTGCTGAGAGTGGGGGTACACTACAGCACATGCATGGCGTGGAAGTTTCTAGCGTGAGCAGGGCATCAGTGCAGGTGCGGACCATCCAGAAAACGGCTCATGTCTTTTCTTATGGCATCTTATAAAACCCCATATTCCTTTCTCTATATATTTGTATAAGAGTTTCACGGTCTATGGTCCTGTTTGATTCCGTTTATAAGAGGATTATTAATGAAAATAATATATAATCTCATCTAAACGCTCCGCTTAAAATCTCGCTTACGAGAGAATCAGCGTGGGAGAGAAGCAAGAATACATGTAAAGCTCGATTTTTTCACAAGAGGCTCGACACGGTGGTAGAGACTTGAACCTAAGTTCAATACATTATTCAATCATTCTTTCAAATCTCACACCCTACATCAGCTTATCCCACATGTCGACCAAAAGTTTTTTTCAATTAAAAAGATTTAAAAGTCCCACATGCAAGTGCATATAGAATCTCACTCCAACCCAAGATCCCTGAAAGCTTGTTTGAGAGCCCACTTTCTCGTGGGGAATCTGGCTCAATCCCCAAAGCACTCTGGCCCGTGGTGTTTTTCCCCCATTTTATCTCGGTTGGTGTTTTGAGAGTGTAATGTGCCACAAAATACCTGAGGCAGGCCACCCCTATCCCCTCCGATCCACGGGGAGAGAAAAAATCTTCTCCCCACTCGTTTTTTTTTCCCTTGTAACATCTAGTATTTCTCAAGCTCCCACGAGCACTGGAGCAGCACGCACCATTCCTCTCCATTTCTGTTTCTCTCTGCCTCTCTCTCTCACGAGCTCAACAGACCACTTCTCCAGCTCGTGAGCACGGTAACCAACACCATCGTCTCTTGCTCGACGGCTCGAGCACGCCGGCTCACCTCTTTTTCCCTGTAGATCGACCAGATTTCACACTTTTCCCAAATCACAAGCTTCGAACTGCTGAGCAATCGCCGGCCAAATCCTCGAGGTACAGGTGAGCTCCCTTCGATTCCTCTTGGACCTGCACTTCTAATCCTATGGTGCATCTTCTGGAGGTATGAATCAAACCAAAATTTTGGCAAAATCGAGCAGGATTTGGGAGCTGGACGACGCCTCTACGGCCGTTTTCCAAGCCGACAACCCAGACGCCGGTCTTTCTCGTACTTCCGTGAAGCTGTAGGTGAAGACGGCGTTGAGTTTCCGTGGCCGAGTCGAGCACGCGACGCCGCCGGAGCTCCTCTAGCACCGCCGCCGCCCGTCGACCTTGGGACCGTGTTCCCCTCCCCGCGCAGGTGACCATCGTGCCCCGCTCAGCCGTCTAGCCACCGGGAGCACGGGCTCTGGCGAGCCGCCGCCGGTAACCGGTGGGCGCGCCATGGCCAGCCGGGCCGGCCGAGCCGCGCGCCGGGATCTTCTGTGGCCATGTGCCTAGATCCCGTGCGCCTGCATCTCTGTGCTCCCCTGTGCGGCTGGTCCCCAGGCTGCCACGTGGCCCTGTTAAGAGAAGATTTAGTCCAATTCTGAAATCCATTTAATAAATGCGCAGAAAATCAGTAAATCTTCAAAAATTCATAGAACTCAATTCCAAGATCAGAAAATTACAAAAAATATACCGCTCGAATCCTTGCAACCTGTAGAACATTTTAGAACCATCAAATGTGCATTTTTTGCATTAGCATTATTTATATTAATTAAATAATGTGCAATATGCATAAGGGCATATCTCCATTTTCATGCATTAATAAAATATGAAAACTATATATTTACATTCTCCTGATTAATTAGTGTTATCCTGGAATTATGTAGAATTTATAGGCTTGTATATTAATTATAAATAATTTATTACTCGTAAATGCTATTTAATTCATTATAAATCAACTTGTTGCCAGTAAATTGTAAAATTTCGTCAGAAATTAGTTTAGCACTTCTTTGATTCAATGATCCAGTAATACGTTGAATTATGTATTTAAGAACTATATTAACAAAAATTAGGAATAGTTTCCTCATTTTAATTAATTAAAATTATGTAGTATATAACTATAATTAGCACATCGATGTAGTTTGGGTTCATAAAATCATTATCATACTGACCATGATCATATCTTTGCATGGCATATAATCGCATGGGCATGGCATAGCATGAGTTAATTATAAATGCATGTATTTGCTTATATGCATATCATCTTATGCATATAGGAAACGACGTTGAAGGCGAGCCAACTGGGGTTGCTGCTAAGGATTTGACTGTTTATGCTAATCATTCTCTTGCTTGTTCTAACCTTCAACAAACTCAAGGCAAGCCCTGGTGCATTAACCCTATTTCTATCGTTTTACATTTTATCATTGTGTATGGTTAATGTACTATGCATTAAGTTTTTAGAAGTTGACTGAAGACCTAGATTGCATATTAGGAATCCTTTCTCTGGGTTAAGTATTTTTGGTACAGGTAACTCGATGTAGAGCTAGGCTATGAGTCTTATTTGACGGTAGAAGTCGAGTGAATGAGAAACTTCACTCGCAAGCTTTAGGTGGTTACTATAGACATTAGAAGATGGCATGAAAGGATAAAGCTGGTTTAGCTTATCACATAAATGATAAATGTGAGACCGGACAGAGAAGTGTAGGTTGGCAACAGGAGAGGAGTCCTGTGTGCAGTAGCCCTGTCTATGTCAGTTAAGGACCGGTCGAGTATGGCCCTGTTAAGCAAGTTTGAACAGTATCGATTACATGCTGGATATATAAAACCCAGTAAACTGATGTAGCTCAATACTGTAGTGGTGGGACATAACCCTACCTTTCTTTTGGCGAGGAGTTGAGAAAGACTCGTGTCTAACTATGGATGCACCCAGCGTGGTGATCGCATGTAGGACCCTTTTCTTGGGAGAGGTGCGCGTCGGACTGGCCCTATGTTATTGTTGTGAAATGTTCTCACGTGCGGCTTTCGGCTTGTGGGAAGCGCGTACGTGTCGTGTAATTCTGGTTTCTCCTGTAGGACGTAAATCGATTATAATCGCTGTCCCTCACAGTAATGAGTACCGCTTATCTCGCTGTATCACATCGTAGTAAGAATGTGAATGATAGAGTTAATATGATTTGTTTGATTATATTTATAAGAAATTTTTTGGCACCCATGTTTGATATAGTTTATAGTTGCAAACTAAATTTATATTCCTGAACTTAACTTACCGCATGAACCTGTCCTTATTGGATAACCAGTTTCGTAATTCAATATCTTTCATCCTCCTTGGCATGCACTGTTGGTTATTTTGTAGACCACATGTTGAAGAAATGTTGTACCAAATTTCACCTCTTTTCGAGATTGTTTTCTCATTCTTTCTTTGTGCACAAAATTCCTAAGCATTAAGCTTGACATTGCTTTCAGCAGATTTTTTCAAGCTGCCTTATCAATTAACAATTTTCGAAATTCCATATCTTCCGCGTTCATTTGAAAAACCCTGTGCATGTCGTTTATGTTGAAGAACATATGTTACAGGTTCATCCTACCAAGTTTGAACTCAATCCAAGTTCAATTGCTTGTTTCGCTTTTGTTCCAAAGATGCTTAAGTGTTAAGCTCGGTTGGACACCTTTTGGCCAGTGGGGCCCACTTGTCAGCCTCACCCGTCCCCCCTTCCTTCCACCAGAAGCTTCGGCTATTTCTTCTCCCAGGAGCACTGGAGCAGCACGCACCATTCCTCTCCATTTCTGTTTCTCTCTACCTCTCTCTCTCACAAGCTCAACAGACCACTTCTCCAGCTCGTGAGCACGGTAACCAGTGGCATCGTCCCTTGCTCGAGGGCTTGAGCACGCCGGCTTGCCTCTTTTTCCCTCTGGATCGGCCGGATTTCACACTTTTCCTAAATCACGAGCTTCGGACTACTGAGCAATCGTCGGCCAAATCCTCGAGGTACAGGTGAGCTCCCTTCGATTCCTCTTGGACCTGCACTTCTAATCCTATGGTGCATCTTCTGGAGGTATGAATCAAACCAAATCCTATGGTGCATCTTCTAATTCTCTTGCTTGTGCTAACCTTCAACAAACCCAAGGCAATCCTCCGTGCATTAACCTTATTTTCATCGTTTTACATATCATTGTTTATGGTTAATGTACTGTACATTAGGTTTTTAGGAGTTGACTGGAAACCTAGATTGTATATTAGGAATCATTTCTCTGAGTTAAGTATTTTTGGTATAGGTAACTCGATGTAGAGCTAGGCTACCAGTCTTATTTGACGGTAGAAATCGAGTGAATGAAAAACTTCACTCGCAAGCTTTAGGTGGTTACTATGTACATTAGAAGATGGCATGCAAGGATAAGGCTGGTTTAGCTTATCACATAAATGATGAATGTGAGACCGGGCAGGGAAGTGTAGGTTAGCAACAGAAGAGCAGTCCTGTGTGCAGTAGCGCTGTCTATGTCGGTTAAGGACCGGTCCAGTGTGGCCCTGTTAACCAGGTTTGAACAGTTCCAATTACATGCTGGATATATAGAACTCAGTAAATCGACGTAGCTCAAGACCATAGTGGTTGGACGTAACACTACCTCTCTTTTGGCGAGGAGTTCAGAGAGACTCGTCTAACCATGGATGCACCCGACATAGTGATCGTATGAAGGACCCTTTTTTTTTTAGAGGTGCAGGTCGGACCGGTCCTATGGTATTATTGTGAAAGGTTGCCACGTGCAGCTTACGAGAAGCATGTACGTGTCGTGTAATTCGAGTTTCTCCTGCAAGATGTAAATCGATTATAATCGCTGCTATTCACAGTGACGAGTACCGCTTGTCTCGCTATGTCACATCGTAGTAAGAATGTGAATGATGTAGTTAATGTGATTTGTTTGATTATATTTATCAAAAAATTTCTAGCACCTATGTTTGATATAGTTTATAGTGCAAACTAAATTTATATTCTTGAACTTACTTTACCACTAAAATATAAAAGTAAGGATCCACTATTAGTGCTATGTTTTTTGCAAAGAAATCCACCTATGAGTCAGCCTCCTCATAATTAGGAGTCGACTATAGTTAGCCAATTTGACGGGTAAGTTTTGCTGCGTAATTAGTAATCACGGTTTGTTATTTTCCTCTTTTTGTATAGATTTTTCTGCAGGTTGGTGTGACTGCTGCGGCAAGATAGTGTGAGAAGGTGAACCTCTTGAGGATTAGTCTATTAACTAGGTTCCCTCTTCACCTACCTCAGGCCGCGAGGACTGAAACATTTTTTAGGGTAAAGCGTGTCTCAAATTTAGGAAACTGTAAGGGTTTCGCTATTGTGTATCGCTTCTGCTCTGTTTGAACTTTGTTTTAAATATCTATCTTAAGACAACTTGAATTTTATCAATTTTTAGTATTTTATTTTATCACTCGTGTTATACTATTTAAATCTTGGAGCAATTGCAAAAGAGGTCCTGTTTTGAGCCTTAATTCTAGAATTAGTTCACTTTTCTGAACTTTGCAAAATCGGTCCACTTTTTTAAAAACGAGCTCACAGGCAGGTCTTGTTCCGTTATGAGGACTTAACGATGTTAAATAATATATAAATAGACTGATATTCCCTTTGCAAAATCAGACCTATTTATATGAAACATGGTAACTTTCGTTCTAGTCATTACAAATTCAATAGATTTTTATTTTTATAGTAAATAAAATTTTGATAAATTTTGTGACAAATTGTAAAAATTGAGAAAATATGCGAAAATTTGACAAAAATAGTAGAAATTGAGAAAAAATATGTGAAAATTTGATAATAAATTGAGAAAAATTGTGAAAACTAGACAATTGTGAGAAAAAAATTGACAGCAATTCTCTAACAAACACAACATTATCAACCATAAGACATGAGACAAGATATTATCAATTATGTACTTAACATCATACATTCAAATCATAGTTGTCCACATTGCAAATAGCTAAGTCTCCAACAAACATAACATTACAAGTCCAATAAAAGACAACACGGTAAGTCCAAGTCACAAAATAGTTACATGTAGAGCTAAAACATGTCATTCAATTCTAAACCATACACCAAGTCTCCCTCCGAAAGTTACACTTCTTCCTCGCCCTTTACCTCTTCCTCTTCCCCGTCCAGTAGGTGGTCTTCCACCACCTATAGCGCTTGCACTTGCGCTTGCAGCTCCACTTGTATTTGCTGTCATATTTGCACTTGCACTAGGTAGAATGAAGACCAAAATCAGCAAGGTAACTAAAAATGAAGACCAAAATCAGCAAAAATAGATCAGCCACTTACTTGGATCTTTGTATTGGGCCATTGCTTCCTTCTCCAGATGTATTTTCTGAGGATGAGAGCCTACGCTTCTGGCTGGCTGTCGGGCCTCTTTGACAGAATTTTGCTGTATGGCCCAACTCATTGCACTCACTGCATTTTCTTTTCTTTTTGCCAAGCTCATCAGATGCTTTGATTCTAGAGACTCTCGGCCTCCCTGGCTTTCTCCTCAGTTTAGACTTCTTCAATTTGTAGCCAAGATCAACTCGTGTCCATTGTTCTTGAGAGGTCATTGGTTTGAAAGTACTTTCATATACCTTTCTAAACCTCTCAACAGAGAAATAGTCATGGACAAAGTCTTCTATGTTAACCTCTGAACTAACCTTAGCAATAGCAGCTAAAGTGTGACTACAAGGCTTTCCACATACTTGCCAAGCCCTACAGCTGCAAGTCTTTTCTCCCAAATCGACCGCATGCCTAACATTGGACACTGTTACTTCAGCTGTACCATTCCCACATATTAGCACTTCATGGTCCTTGATACTCTTGCTTTGAGCATTGAGAGCTTTTATAATAGTTGGGATAATTCTTCCTTCCATCTTTTTACCAATCCTGCGTCTCACTTCAAACTTGCCTATGATCATTTGCCTTATTCGATCAAGCATTTGCACAATATGCATATCTTTGGTTTTTGACACCCAACTATTAAAACTCTCAGAGAGGTTGTTATTGATGTAGTCTACCTTGCACAGCTCTGAAAATTTGCTTCTACTCCATATGTTTGGATGATTGTCATCTAACCGTCCCAATGCATCAGGACTCTTCTCTTCTATCTTTCCCATATGATAGTTGTACTTGTCAACTGTGAAGCTCTTAGCTGCTGCCCACATGTTCTGAGAAAATAAGTACCCTTTGTAGAATTTTTTCATATTCTTCCACAAATGCCTCATGCATTCTCTATGTTCTACTCCTGGGAAGACATCATGTACAGCCACCTCAAGTCCTTTTCCTACACGAACATATTAGTATGGTGAGTGAACAATTCAATAAACAATGAACAGTACAATAGGAACAAGAGTTGATGTTACATTACCTGCATCTGTGCTAATAGCTAGCCCTGTAGGATAACCGATGGCTTGCTTCAAATTTTGAATAAACCATATCCAACTCTCCTTAGACTCCGTCTCAATCACTCCATATGCAACAGGGAATAGCTAATTATGACCATCAACAGCAACAGCAGCCGCCAATTGACCTCTAGATCTTCCGGTCAAGTGTGTGGAGTCCATAGCTATGTATGGCCTACAACCCTGTAGGAAACCATCAATACATGGCTTTGGAGCAACAAAGAATCTTTTGAAGCACACTTCTCCTTTGTGCTCTTCTGTATCAAACTCAACAACACTGCCAGGCATTGATTTGAGAAGCTCAGCTTGATATGTTGGCAATATTTCATAGCTATCATCCCATGACCCATATATGATATCAAGTGCCTTCTCCTTGCCTCTGAACACCTTACCATATGGCACCTCCATATGGTACTTCTTTTTCAACTCTTTTTGTAGCTCTCTAGGTCCCATATATGGCTTCTCCTTAAGAAACTCAACAGCTCTAGCAGTCACCCATGAATTTGAGGCCATTGTGTCGCCGCACTTATTGAATGAACCACAAGTGTGCTTTGGACCATTAATCTTCACCTGTAAGAAGATTGATATGAGAACATAAAAAATATAAGAATAGAGGTGCAAACAAACATATAGAGGTGCAAATATACAATTTTACCTTACACCCAATGTATTTGTTCTTGCTCGTAGTAGCGTAAAACTTTCACTTGCAACCCTTATCTGCTCTCTTGCACACAGCTTTAAACTTGCCCTTATCTGTTCTTGTTGGCCTAAAAGCATGATCATGAATTATAGCATGTTGTGTAACTGCTTCCTTGCACTGCTTCATCTGAAAACACTACACCCACTTCAATGCATGGATCATCAACATCATATGAGAATACAGGGATGTCTTCATCATCCTCATCTACTATTTCAACATCAGGATCATACTCATCATCAGTGGAATCAAAGTCAGAGCGAGATGAAGCAGCCAAATCAGTGTCATAGCTGCTATCACTCAATGCAACAAGAGAATCAATGTCAGAGTATATGCCCTCTTCATCAACCCCGACTGGATGCTTATCATGTGCTTGTCTTTTGGATGTGGCTCTCTTTTTTATGGGTGGTTGTTTTGTGGGTGTGGCTTGTGTGAGATCTGTTGGATCAACTTGAGGATTTAAATTTAGTAATGGAGTACATGGTGCATCCAAGACTTTCTCTATCACACACTCTCTCAATGTGGGGTGTAATGCACGTTTGGTAGGTGAAAGCTGCAATGGACCATTAAAGTCTTTAATTTGAGCATGTATATGCACCACTCTTACCTTTAGATTCAGCTGAAACCACTCAAGCAGTTGCTCATCACTTTTTATTGAAATACTAACATCTTCACATCCGCAAAACAAAGTGATATATTGCTTAGAACCCCACATAAAATACTCACCTATAAGGTCAATTACTTGCATAAGCTCACAACTATTAGCATCAACAATAATTGGTGGAAGTATTTTTCTTCTAGCATATGTCTTAGGAGCCTCATCCTGAAGCAACCAATAGGAATTCATTTTAACAACAACACTCAACTCCTTACGCATTGACCTACAAGTGAATCGAAAGCATGACTCCTCACAAACACAAATATGAATTCATGCACATTATTTGTTGCAATCAAAAGAAAGAAAATTTATACTCAATAGGTGCTCCGAAACTTGAATCAAATACGTTTTTATCTATTTTTCTAGCTATTCAAATCTGTAACACAAATCATAATGCAATGTACTACATTACAATGCAAAATCTAGAGGAAATTGAATTGAAAAAGAGAAAAATTTCACCTCTGGCCGTGTAGCCTCGCGCCCTGGCCACGCCCGCCGCGCTTGGCGC
>BCLG01000706.1:0-25831 GCA_001602295.1 Zoysia matrella | reverse complement strand
TTTTTGCCCCCCCCCCCCCCCCCCCCTCTCAAATGAGAGACGAGCGGTTGCATAAGAGGTTGATTGGAGATGCCCTGGTAAAGTCCTTATTTTTTCGATAATCGAATAAGCTCTGGTCTTTCACAATGTTTTGCATACGACCTCCTGTCGCATTATTACAATGATGTAAAAACTGGAGAAAAAGAGAGATGATTATAAATTTTGTTCTATCATACAGGGGACGGCTATGCATGTTGAAGATTGACATTACTATAACGTCCAACTTGGAGCGATATATATTGATGTCAGATTTTGCACTCAGCAATGTAGGGGCGGGGCTGTTTCTATACACGAGTATAGGTCTAGATTTTGAGCCAGCTCCGCTCGGTTGGCTTGAACAAGCTCACTCAAAGGTGCGGGCGAGTTTTGCTCCACCCAACTCGTTAGCCTAAAATCAAGTTGTTATTGATATTGCTAACCATCTTTAACTACTCCCTCCAAACTTGAACTGCATCCGGTGCTAAAATAAACGATGCCCTTATCAACGTAAAGCTTTTGATGTTAACGGTTATTCGTGATAAATTTTCTTAAAAAAGAAGGAATTAGTATTACGTTACTCCCTGAAATGCATACTAGTTCGCAACAAACCAAATTAGGCCGGCCCAAGCAGAATAGATTTTACCCATGCACCATCCTTGGATCGCACGGCCCGTCCACTCCTTAGTTAGCCCAACAAGCATAGAAAAGCCGGTGCTCAGCAGAAAAAATAATACTGCGTACTACAGCTTGCGAAATCTATGAATCAAAAAAGTAGTATGAGAAGCGGGCTGCAAACGACACCAATGCTAGCTACAACAGTCCTTACAGTTCAGTCCATTGAGATATACTACAGACTTGCTTCAATCTCCTCCAATGTGAGTCCTTTCGTCTCTGGGACAATGAAGTGTATGAAGACGAGAGACGCCACAGCAATCACTCCAAACCCAGCGAAGAGCAAACCGGTTCCAATCAAATCCTACGATATTGTACATGAACGGTTATTAACAAGCAGCTTCAGATTATTAATATCTTGCAGGTAGAAACACAACGCCAATGGAAGTAAGAGCAGGACAGGCTCGTACCTCCAGCGGAGAGAAAGCAAAGGTGACGAGCGCATTGGATGTAAAATTCACAAGAACAGCAACGCTCAGTCCACGGCCCCGCAGCTTCAACGGGAACACCTCCGAGATCATGAGCCAACCAATTGGACCAAATGATAGCTGCACAAGTTTCTTCATTAGACAGGTCACGGAATATAAACTCACAAGATACAAAGTACACAATCATATACTCTGGTGCAGCGAGAGAGCCATTCTCTATTTCACGAAGCTCTGTGCATAGCTCAATGAAACTATAAAAAATAAAGTATAAAATGAATGGTGAGGAAGTACCTGGTAACAGCCAACATACAGTAGAAGTGCTACTACAGCGACATAAGACACATCTTTCAGTAAAGTGTAGTAAGATGACAGCAAAAATAATGAAACAGCCTGAAAAAAAAATAGATAGTCAAATAGCATCAGTACTTAGCACCATCTCCAGTAAAAAAATTTTATTTTATTGAAACACCATAAAGATTGTCCAGCTGATCATTTTTTGACAATCTACATGAAAGCAGACTTACAATTCCACTGACACCTCCAATTAGTAACGGTCTTCTGCCAAGTCTGTCAACTACAAGAACCGCCACTCCAGTCATGATCAACTACAGTAATGAACCGTCACATCATTAGATGATATAAAGTTCAGGACTACTTCAAGGACTTTGTATTTTTGGTCACTATTGGTGTAAGACATATTCAAAAATAGTAAGGGCAGGCTTTGGTAGTGTGCGTAACCCTATAAAGGAAGACACATGATGGTCTGTAATTCCAAAGAATCATATACACGAGTATTGACATGTACCTTCAATATGCCAAGAAGAATTGACACACGAGTTGCATCAGATGCTCCAGAGAATCCAGCACTCTGGTTACAAATAGTGTTAGCTATGAGTAAAATATAACAAAACAGAACAAATGTGGCATTTAGATAGTCCTGCCGGTGCAAGCTGCCCACACCGAGCCCTTAAACTCATTATAAAAGTGTTTCCAATTATAGAGTAAAAACTGTATAACAAAACCAGGATATTCTTGAGCTGGCTACTTCCATATAGGAAACCAGCAGTACCTGAAAGATTGTAGCAGCGTAATATAGCACACTTGGTTGACCAGTGACCTGACATACACATAAGGCAGGATTGTTTAGTAGAAATAAAGCAATACATGGTAAATAAAAGATGGGTAAATTCCTTATTAGCCATCCAAAAAATTTGTAGTTCCTTATCAACCACTCAAAATTTTGAATTTTCTTATCAACCACTAATGTTAACTTTCTTTCCTTATTCGCCACTCTTATTCATTTGGGAACTTGAAAAAGACCTTTTTGCCCTTCTTTCAATTTTTCTTAAATTTTATCATTACTCATTTTAGTGGATGTTGTTTGGTTTTGGGGCATCTAAAATTTCACAAGGAAAATTTTTTGCTTATAATTCAAATTCAAATTCAAATTTTAAAATTTAATCAGATCCATTTTATTTCCTTTTAAACTCGTGGGTCATAATGTGAATTTGCGAGATAAAGCTGATTCCTATAACATTCACTAAAATGGGTAATGCGAAAACTTAGTAAAAAATGATTGAGGGGCAAACAAGTCTTTTTCAAGCCTCTAAATATATAAAAGTGGTGAATAAGGAAAGAAAGTTAATATTAGTGGTTGATAATGAAATTCAAAATTTTGAGTGGCTAATAAGGAATCAAAAGTTTTTCCAATGGATAATAAGGAATTGACCCACAAAAGATATAAGAGATCACCTGTTGAAAGAACACTAGACCACATCCAATTATCATTGCTTTGAGACATTTTCCTTGAAAGATCTCACTAAAGCCAACTTGTTTCTCTTCATCAACATATGAAAGTTCTTCCAGCATCAAGTTAATCTGATCCGAGACCAAATCAGGTGAAGCTTGACCCCGCAATCGACATAAGCACTGGGTTGCATTTTCTTTTGCCTCAAGCAGATTTCCCTTTCCTTGTATGGCACATAACAGGAGCCACCTAGGTGAAGAGGGCAGCCAACACATGCCAACTCCCATTATAAGACACAATGGTGTGCTGGTGGCATACATGTAACGCCAACCAGAAACAACTTCAACATAGAAATTTCCTGCAATATAACCAAGCTGCAAAAAAAAAAAAGAATGTAAACAAGAAGATGGTAAAAAAGAAGAAAAAATGATGACTGAAAGAGGAGAGAAGGGGATGCACTATAATATGCACTTACAAGCATCCCTAGAACAATAAAGAACTCCTTGAGAGAAATGAGCATGCCTCTTATCTGGCTTGCAGCAGTCTCTGCAATATACATTGGAGCAGCATGCATGGCCTGATGAAAGCATCTCATGTAAGCCACATAATAAGATATTTGCATCATCCATATGTTTTCTAATGTCAACTATGATATGAAGTAGAATGTTTTGTTCCAGTACCAGTCCAATTCCTATGCCATATAAAAAGCGGCCAACCACCATGATAGGGAAGTTGGGTGCTACTGCTGTCAGCAGAGCCCCAATGAAATATGAAATAGATGCAAGGATAAGCTCTTTGCGTCTTCCTGTGGAAAGCAATAAGCATAAATAATATCAGAAGACCAGACTACATTGCACTATAAAATATAATTACCATAAAGCAGAAGAGTGGGTCTAGACCTAAAAAATCTGCAATGGTAAATGCCAAGACAGAGCCGATCAAAGCACCATAGAGTGAACCACTGACCTACATCATGGACAACAGAGATCAGATCATTTGGCAACAGCACTGGCTGCTGGCAAGTCAAACAAACAGGAAATAATCATATGACGCAGAATAATGAATTACCACAAGTCCAGTTTGCAAAGATGATAAATTATACCAAGTTGTACCACTGAATGTTGCTGACTGCCAAGTGAAATGTTGAGGAGCTCATTAGCATGTAATTTTGATGGAGCTGATGATTCAACATTTCCGTTTAGAAAAAAGGCGCAAGATATGCAGTACTGCAATACCTTGAGCGATATGGTTGCGCCAGATGTTGCCCCGATGTCGTAGCCATAAAGAAGGCCTCCCAAGGCTGGAAAGAAGAAGCTGCATACAGTTTACCAATTTAGCGTGAGACATGAATATGGATGTGCAACTATTACAAAGAGCAAGTCTTCACAAATTTGCTGAATATCAGGAATAGTACAGCCTTTGGCAGCGGACGTTTTGCAATACCGGATGGGGGCAAAAAAAAATGGTTAATTGGGGGGCGGACAAGAACACGATGGGCTCTAAAGCAAAGAACACTGTATTTTCCATCAACAGAAAATGAATCACCTAAGCACAGACGACTAATCGAGTAACAATTAAAGGGGCACGGTGCGCAGTGACAGTGAGTTACAATCCATTTCCATATTGACATAAGCTAGAAACAGAGCGGCCCTTGAGATCAAGATTTGGGCTACCGATCGGCTCATAGATAGTAAGCATATGTGTCATGATGAGGTAGGTATGGCGGGGTTTAGCGAAGAACGGAGGCGAGAGGAGAAGAGAGGTACTCACGGGAGTATGGCGGCGGAGACGGAGTAGCACTCGTCGTGCGCGGGAGGCCGGGACAGCAAGGGCCGCCGGTTCTCGCAGTCGTCGTCGGTCTGGACGCCGCCAGAAGAGACATGGATCTCCTCCTCAAGGTCAGCCCCCTGCTCGCCAAGCAATCGAACACGAGTTACTTAGTCGTAGAATCGTAGGTGCTGAAACTGAGACAGGGGCATCCACGATTGAAGGCAGCTACGCGGGTACCTTGCCTGAGGCCATCGGAGAAGCTCAGCTTCGTCTTCCTCGTCGCCTTCGTACAACGGAGGGACTGGGCTTCTAGTATGCGTCCGTCTCCCGATTGGAGGCGGCGTGGTTCGCGTGGGCGGGTTGGTAGCTGGGGAGTGGGGGGGGATGAACAGAGGGGTGAAGAAAGCGGCCACGTCTTTGGCCGTGGCACGTGGTAACTTGCTGTTTCATTCAGCTCCGCGCACCACTCGGTTCTTCCCTGTCACTGTCAGGTTAACGTGCGCTGCGTCAGAGTGGGGCAGGAGAGGAGCATCAAGGTGAACGCGGTTAACACACCAGCCAGCAGCCATCAACGCGAGCCTGTAACATGGATATGGTTCACATTAAAAAATAAAAATAAAAATGACTGATCCCGTTAGTTTTCAAAATAGATTGATCTCAGGCATCTTGCTAACAATCACCAACTACCCAGGCCCCACTTGTGAAATTCAATATTAACCACTCGCGCATATACATACAAATGCATATGAGATGACGAAACTACTGCGTCGTCGGTTTTAAAATATTGACGCCGTTAACTTTTAACATTAATTTTGATTATTTATCTTATTAAAAAATTTGTTCGAATGTGAACTATTAGTCGTTTCAAATACCACCAATAACAAAGTAAATTACAATAAAATACATTATTTTTATTATACTTTTTTATAAGATAAATAGTCAAAATTGATATTAAAAATTTTAAGTGTCAATATTTTAAAATAAGAGGGAGTAGGACGCATCAACATGCAACAAGATGGTAGAAAGTTTATTTAAAATCAAACATATATGATCAAATTAGGAGGTCTATAAAAGTCATAACTGATGCAGCGTTGCAGCATCCAACACAACACAAGCAAAAGAAACATAGATAAACAAAAATTCAAGTAGGCACAACATTAGTAAAAAAAAAGAGTAGACACAACATTTAGCTCCGAAGCACTCCGGAGGAGATTTCTTTCTTTGGCTCTCATGGATGATACCTACTCTAGTCTCTTTGTCATGGGTTTAGAGTGTATCCTTTGGAACGGTAGATCAACTCTTCACCTTCACCTGTGTTTTGCTTGTGTTCCACAAGATACCTAGCAGTCTTTTGCTCCAGCAGCTATCACACAAAGAAAGTCTGCTTGTGTTCCACAAGATACTTAGCATTCTTCTGCTCCAGCAGCTATCACACAGAGAAAGAGAATATCAGATAAAAATTTCGACAACCAAATGCAAACGTCACAGCCTTCAATCTCCTACCAAACCGAATAAACCTCAATGGACACCAACAGTCACCAGCATAAGTACCTCATCCCTATCTCTGCCCCTTATAATGCACCATAAAAATCTATGTCTACCAACTTAAATATCCCCAACAAAGGTGTTTAAGTCTTGGTGCACACCATTAATCATACTTAAAAAAATAATTATTACACATCTAACAGTTTATATTTAATCTGGTGTAATAATAAAAAATTCTACGGACACAAGCTTCCGGATCTCCCAGATCCAATCCGCCTAGCGCGCGCCCGCGCACACTTTTCTTTGCGCCGACATGTGGGCCACCGGCTTCCTTCCGAATGCCGTCGCCCTCCCACCCTCCCCACGCCTGAGAATCCAAGCCGCCACCGCCGCCACCGCCGTCGCGCCCCCTCCCCATGTCTCCCTCACCCTGCCGCCTCGGCTCCTTTAGCTGCACTGCAGTATGTTCCGGCGGGGATTTGAGCTAGAGACGATGACGAAGCCGCAGCCGCTCGCCGCCCTGCGCAGTCGCTCGAAGCCGCCCCTGCCGCAGCACTGCCACCTACGCCGGGGCCGCCTCTTCCGCACCGCTGCTGGGTCGCCGCCGCTGCCGCACCGGAAGCCACCCCCTGCTACCGTGATCCCCCACTATGCCGCTGCCGAGTAGGGCGCCGCCGCCGAGGATGCTCGCACATGGGTCGCCGTCAAGGACACGGGCCACCGAGGAGGCCAACGCCTAGGACACTCGCGCCAGGGCTGGAGTGGGCACCGCGCCATTAGGAGCAGCAGAGTCGGCACCTTCTGGCGCGCCACCAGCAGATCCAAGACCTGTGCGTGAGTCTGTTTCTGATTTGTCCTGCGTCCTCAATTTTAAGTGTGACCAATGATCTTCTTCGCAGGCGAAACTTTGTAAATGAACTCAAGCAAAGTTATGCTTACCAAACTCGAAAGCATGTTGCATCAAATTTGATTAGAAGGCGCTGGTGTTGTATGGTGTTAAAACAATAATGTACGTCAGGTCCTTGTAATTTCCCCACCCCTTCCTCACTTGCTAAATCCACGCTTTATTCTTGCAAGTGCGGATGACTCAGGAGATGCACAAAACTTGCTCGATCTAATGTCTTATTCATTCAAACCCATGAGATTGAAAGTTGGACCACCCTATAAACGCTGATGGATTTGAGTGTCCTATTCTTTTGTGTTGTACACTTACTGTTTCTTAAGCACAGTAAGGGCATTTCATTTTTAATATCTTCTCTACATTTCTCCTAAATCTTTTTGCATTTTGTTATGTGGATCTCAAGAAAGTAACATTTACACCCTGAAACCGTGCTTCCAATTTCTAAGCTAGGTAAAGATGCTCTCTTTGAGTCCTTCCAATTTTCTTATTGTGCTAAATGATTTGTGTATCTTGCATTTCATCCCAATGCTTATGATTATTTTTGTTTCATTAGGAAATTTGATGAAGATAATTTTTTTACATGATTTTGAGTTACAGATGTTAGGTTCTGGACTTACACTGATGTCGCTCTATCTGCGGAGCAATGAAGGCACTGAGACCTCTTATGAGGAAGGAAAAATAAAAGACCTTCTTGCTGCTGCCCTGTTGGTGGAAGAAGGGAGGGAGAGGATTAAGGAAGAGATGGAGCATGTATAATTATGTATTTATCCTTGATTTTGATATTAATCTTTAATTTGCTATAATTACTTACAGTTTAAAGGGAGTTGTGAAAAAAACTAGATTTGGCCGTACGTATTTGCACAGTTAGAAGCTTTGGGCAAATCATTTGGTAAATAATGATTATGTCTAATTAGTAATAACCATACATAAAAATGATTTATTATAGGATATTACAATTTTAAAATTACAGTGTTTCCGAAGCTAAGGCCAGACTGCAGAATTACTGCCCAACAAATTTTTTTGACATTTACAAGTTAATGAACTGCTCAACAAATTAGAGTTGATCATATTTCATTGTCGTGTTTGTAACTTCTTATCAATACTACGTTTAGATGTTATATTCACCTCAATAATATTAACACTAACCATGCTGTCATTATTTTCTTCTGTAGTGATTATGCTGGTGCCGATTCACTTTTCCCTGTTCAAAAGTGTCAAAAAATTTAGATGAAGATTCATGTTCCACCACTCAATAAAAGTGTTGCTATATGGGGTGCGCTAATTATCTATTATCTTTTCGATATCACCTTAGTATAGTATGTATTTTTATTGCAAATATTTTACTTTGGTTTAATATTTTTTTGAATTAATATTTTTTCCTCACACCATAGCGTTAGCACAGGCATTAGGGCTAGTGAAAAAAGGGTGATAATGCTTCTGCACTCTTGTACATAACAAACAACAAGCACCACACATCCACGCCAACGGAATAATATAAAAAGTTTAAGTTCTTGTAACTCTATTGCACAAAACATATGAGGGGCACAAAATGATTCAAACTCTACATCCACATCATCAGAGTACATCTCATAAAAAAGGATGATAATGCTATTATTCTTGCATAAAACAAACAATAAGCATCTGACATCCACACCAGCAGAGTATTTCTGATAAAAAATTGCAATTATCATTCTCATCACTCTATTGCACAAATACAACGAGGATTTCCCTTCCACACTGCAAATCATCATAAAAAAACTAAAAAAGGCTCACTTTCCTACATTTTTTACACAATTAATGATGCATAATGTGGGAGAAAGCAGTGCTAAGATTGTACTCTGTTTTTTTTTTGTCATCATTAACTTAGTTCTCCTAATGTCAAGAAAAATGATTGGAAGTAGTATGTTAGAAAAGGCAAGCTTGAACAGGATACAGGAAAAACTGGAAGCAACACTCAGGACAAAACTTGCCTTATCCCCAGTGCTGTCTGTGATGTGGTGCAGCCATCCATACTGCTTGTGCACTGAACCATGTATTAATGTATCGTCCATCGAGATCGGTTACAGACTTACAGTAAACATTGTTACAGTTATAGCCCACTAGTAATGAATATGAAAAGGTAGCCCAAGACTGTCATATAAAGCTAAGCAATTAAACAACATAGGATAACATAATAGAATATATTCAGTAGGGCAGTTGCCCTCCTGTGTTATTAAAAAAAAAAGAAGGTGGAGGGCATTGCACGGAGCTTACAAGTAGCCTTCTTCACCGAGGTCGCGCATGAAGTTGGAGAGTGCCTTCTCCTTGATGCCCCTGAGCACACCCCGCACCACTTCAGCCATGAACGATGACGTACAGATCATCGGAGCAGCGGACGTGTCCTGGCTCGTCTCGGTTTGCCACGGCCCACAGGATAGCTGGCTCTCCCATCTCTCCTGCCTATCGATATGGGCCTGCCCGTCATTGTTTTCTGATGGGCTGGGCTTTATCCATGCCTATTCACCCATCCGTTTGACTATACATGTCCAAACGAGGCTATGCCTGGCCCGGCTTGACCCAAACCTGAAAAGATCCGGTACATTTAATTTAGTGCCGTCTAGCAAGGGTCACTATCGGCCGTGCCATGCCGACCCATGGACTTGAGACCAAGCCAACAGTACGCTCATTAACATTTAGCCGTGCCATGCCGGCCCGTTGGCACGAGCGACCTGTTAGCATGACAGCCCATTCGAGCTCGACGGCCGTCGCGCCGTCGCCTCCTCCTTTGCTCTACCGCCGAACGAGCACCGCCCTATCCCTGCCTCGTCGGCGGCGAATAAGGGCCGCCGCCTCCTCTCTTCCTGAGCATCGCCCCTCTGAATCTGCTGGCGCCACCACCCTGAAGCATGTTGCCGTCGCATCTCTGAATTTGCAGGTCGTCACCGCCTCCTCTCCGCCTAGGTGCCGCCCCCTGAAGTCGTTGTGCAAGCGCGGGCATGACCAGGCAGTAGCGAGCTCGGTGGCCCTTGGCCGGTGGGAGATGACGCAGGCGGCAGGAACGAGACACGAGCAGGTGTGCAGTGCGGGTGCGGGACGCGTGTTGCGCGTGCCCAAGCCCTTTATATACCTATCCTAACTCGAAGGCTGTGGTGGGCTGCCGGTTGGCAGGCCTTTAACGGGCTTGCACGTACAGAAAATATTAGTGAGTCGTCGTACTTGTGGCGGGTTTTACAGGCCGAGGTCTAACCAGGTCGTGCCCGCACCACCCATCAAGCTGGCCTCTCGGTCCATGCACGGCCCGTAGCTCATGCTGAGCTGATTTGAAGATAAAATTCATCGGATCATGCTGTGCTTGAATCATGCTGTGCTTGAACGGGGCTAAAAAGTTCATGCTATGCTTTGGGCCGGTCCAATAAGCACGGCCTATTTGACAATCTATACGTTTGGCTCACGTGCTCCTCCTCCCTGGTACCGAGGCTGCCGCTGCAGGTCGTCATGAACGCGCGCAGAGCAGGAGTCGAAACTGCAAAAGGCAGTGGTGCGCGAGGAAGGAGCCAACTGTTCCGATGGAATCTCCGGCGCGTCCATTGGCCACAAGGAAAAAAGAATCTCCATTAACGCAAGGAAGGTGGATTCTGTCCTCATGGCCATGGATGGGTGAGGGGGGCTCCGAGGGCGGCGCTGGTCATTGGAGTAATGATTCAAAAGCTGCCAATAATCATACGACGATCGACGCATGCTGCTCCCTTGTTCGTTCGATGCGTCACCTTCCCTGTCCCTGTCACCTCAATTAATTATCATCATCGTCCATCGTTCGTTTCCCATGGAGGGCATTGTATGTGACGTGACCCCAGATCATCGTCCTGATCGGTTTCATTTTATTCATCTGAGATAGACTGACAGGGAACTACCAATCTGAGTTTTGCTATCACCATTCTAGCTTACCCCTCTGGTTTTAAAATATTAATATAATTGACTTTTAACATTAACTTTGATTATTCATCTTATTTAAAAAAATATATTAAAATATGTAAAATTATTTGTTTTATTTTAAATATCACTGATGATATTAAAGCAATTCATAACAAAGTGAATATTTATCATAGTTTTTTAAATAAGACGAATGGTCAAAATTAATTTTAAAAGTTAATAGTGTGAATATTTTAAAACTAAAGGGAGTGTAATTTATCAGGCATGTTGCACGTTGTTGGACCAGTCAGTATCATCACTTTGCCTAACTAACTTGCTAACCTCGGAAAGATGAGCTTGGCAGCATGAGAGGTAATCAAATGGTTTTTCCCTGAAGGTTTGGTAAACGCCCTGTCGACCTAGACCTGACATTATTTTGCGTGACGGTTTGTTGTTTCTTTGATGGTGCGTACATTCCCTGACGGTTTTGTATATTTCCATGAGGGTTTGAAACCGTCAAGGAAATATCGGTTTCCAGTAGTCCTCGTTCACTTTTTGTAAGTCATTATAGGATTCAAATTTTGTTCCCCAACATTTGTCATTCTTATTTCTAATACACTTGCTCATAAATCTCTATCTCTCATCCTTATTTTTTATTTTTTATGTACCATATTTTTTCACTTCTTTTTTAAATCCTGTGTTCAGAGCTAGAATGCTTAGAAAAATGAATGGACAGAGTATATTTAATCTAACAATGTGTCATTTGTTTTCAAAGAACAAAGGAGTTGAGAGAATAATTTGTCAAGACACTAAAGTTACTTTTTGGAGGTTGCAAGGCTGGATAGATGTGCTCCCTGTTCATCAAAGTCATGATAAGCAGTTACAGAATTGACAGATCCAAGATAGCCACATGCTACATGAAGCATGATCATCGACAAATGAATCATGTGGACGGATACAAAAAGGAACAACGCATGCGCATGATGGATGGATCCATCGAGCCTAAGCAATCAAAAAGAAAAGCAAGGCCGAGTCGAATAATGAAAGGAAAAGATACATGACATGACATAGCTAGGCTACAGATCGATCGATCACAGGATCACTAGCAGCTACTACTACCACTTATCATGTCATTGTCTCAATGAAATAAAGGGCACAAGCAGGATCGATGGTCTTGTTGTTGTTGTTGCGGTTGATCTGGACCACGGATGGAGAGACACAGTGAGCTGCTAGCAGCCTAGCAGGTCACTCCATCAGCCTAAGTGCACTGGTTGGTAAACGCTGCTGGCTCCAGTACTTATGCGCGCCACCTGACCATGACAATTCTCCCTCCATAGTCCATGCATGCTCATTCGACAAGTGCCTTGCATGGTAACAAACTCCATTGTGTTCTTCTTCATGGTCTAATTCCTATGTGAAAAGCATATCCTCCATGATTTGGGCTTTTGCTTGTTATGTATGTTAATTCTTTCATCTTCTACAATCTCTAGTGCAGTAAGTCATGTGTGACTTGTTTTGGCTGTCACCGGGCGACCAAGGGGGTCTCTCCGACGTCGTCCGGGCAGGCCTTGGCCTGCAGCAGCTGCCAACGGTTGCGGCTCCGGGTGCCGCTGCCGCCTTCAGCCATGAATCGTTGAGCGGATGCCATCATGATCTGCCGGAGGAAGAGGAGCTGCAAGGAGCGAACTACGATCACGGCGAAGTGCGCTTGCAGCATCAGCATGTTCATGTCAATGGCATGGGAGTCATGGCGAGCGCCAACAGCAGAAGCTCTTGTGATCCTCTTTTGTTGCAGCCGTCGCCGTCGTATCCGCATCCCGAGCCTTTGCAAACGGAGGGGATGATTCAACATGTCATATCAGGGCCACCGCCACAGCTGTTGGGCGCTGCCGGTGTTGCCGATCTACGGGAATGCGATGTTGCCGCGCCGGAGATGGACGAGCACGGCCTGGATATGGCAATGGACGCTCACCCTCATCATGCTGCAGTAATCAAGAGCAGGTTCGTCATTTCGTTACTGCGCATGCTGCATGATCATATGATTAGACTGCATGAACATATACTCAAGTAATGACATAAACGACGCTTACTGCACGATCAGGAAGAGCCAGGCGAAGAAGGTGGTGTGCATCCCGGCGCCGACGGCGGCACCTCTGGGGGTGGGCGGGCGGCCGAGCACGGGCGGCGAGGTGGTGCCGTCAGACCTGTGGGCGTGGCGCAAGTACGGCCAGAAGCCTATAAAGGGGTCGCCGTACCCGAGGGGGTACTACAGGTGCAGCAGCTCCAAGGGCTGCTCCGCACGGAAACAGGTAGAGCGCAGCCGCACCGACCCCTCCATGCTCATCATCACCTACACCTCCGACCACAATCACCCGTGGCCGACGCAGCGCAATGCGCTCGCTGGCTCCACCAGGCCGGCGGCCTCGTCCTCCGCCGCCTCCAAGAGCCACCCGTCAATCGGTGCCGTCGTTCCTCCGCCACCATCTCTTCATCACCATACCACCGGCGTCGCAGGCGACAGTGGCTTGTCGAACTCCATCGGTGACAATGTTCATCACCAGGTGCCCAAGAAGGAGGTAATCGACGTGATGGATCACCGCAGGGCCGAGCAGGACGCTGCAGCTGGTGGTGATCATGGCCTCGACATGCTTGCGAATATGGACGGCGCCATCAACACCGTGCCCGCTTCCAACTTCAACCCACAGAATCAGCAGCAGCATGCCATTGCTGGTGATGACGACCATCACTTGGAGCAAGATGACAAGCAGCAGCTGTTCGATCCGGTCAGCTTCGTCTTCCTCGACAGCTGGGTGGGCGCTTCGTTTCGAATCGGTGATGCAAATAAAGGCGGCTATACTTAGACGATGGATCGCTCTAGTTAATTACTGCTAATCCAGAAATGATATTTTGATATATGCAGCTGGGATGTCGAATCTTTATGAAAGCGCTGCGGCGCCTAGAGATCCTACTGATAATTGTTACTACTCTCTTTGAGTACTGATTCTAAATCCTTCTCTGTTGATTGCCTTTTCATTTTAACTGAAAGGATTCAAAGGAAAAGGCAATCAACTTAGGCCTCCCTTTCGATTGGGATTGGAGGGATTGTCATAAATATTGTGTTTTTCATGCAAAACTGAACTGATTTGTGTGAAAATTAAATACATATGAATTCATGAACTTAATTTTTTGCTAAGCTAGAATGTAAACATGAGAGCAAATTGTTCAGTTTTGAATCTTCATTTGTCACTTCAAACCACCAAGTCTACGATCCTCATGATCGACGGCAAAGATAAGTCCAAGAACACTGTTTAACCCTGGAAAGTAATAAAGGAAAAGAAAAGCGGAATAGAATGGAAGGAGAACCTGCGGACAGAATTCGTAGATAAAAAGTTCAAACGACAAGAAGAATCTCCTTACCGCATTGCCAATATGCAACCGCTGTTCCTCGTAGTTGCTGAAGAGACTGGACGACCCAAGGGACTTTCTACACGATCAATCCAGAAACTCCCCATCTTCATTTTGTTTCTGCGCCTACATTCTCTCTACATTTAAAGTTGCTCAGTGATCACTGGGCTATAAACATTCATGTTACACCAATATCATACTCCTTTTCAAAATTGTTGTCTTGGTTCAAATTTGTACTAACCTGTGACAACAATTTTTTACTATGCACCAAAGGTTCACATTAAGACCGTTGCAGAACTACTACCATAAGCATGCAACATTCATATTAGCAAGCAGATGATTTCCGTGTTGCCGCGGAAATTTATAATGGTAATGATGATTTATTATGGTATGATAAAAAAAAGCTTAAAAGAAATAATTATAATAGATAAAAAAAATTAAAACATATGAAAACTATTTAATAAAATTCATTTAAGCTCACAGGATATAATGATTAGTCATATTTGTTTGAAATTTCAAAAAGAAATTTAGCTACGTTTATTAATGAAATTTAAATGAAACATCTATTTAGGGTGATGCCGTCACAGACAAGAGGTGTGAATGAATCGAGAAAGAGAGAGTCAAATTAAGCAAAGATTGATAAGAGACGAAGATTAAATGGAGAAGGTGAATGAGATGCAAAGATTAAATATAAAATGACAATCCATGAAAGATAAAAAAAGAGAGAAAAAGAAGTTAAATGGAGAGATATAGAATGAACAAGACTAAAATCAATGGAAGCCTCATAATCGATCGGTGCAAACAAAAAAATAATATGGTTTGATGAAAATTCAACTCTGATAGTTAGTGAGTTATACAAATATAATATTATAAATAATTCCAGATAAATAACAACTGTCTGATGATTTTTTTTTAAGATCCCGTCAGCTGAGTTTTGAGGATAAAACATGGCACTGGATGTTGCCTAGCTGTTTATTTACCAGTAGCAGTTTCCACATTACTCCGCTGAATATTCCTGAGGATGTGCACCATGACATAACAATGCGGAGATTTATCAACAATGTTTTGTTTCCAAAAAAAAAAAAACAATGTACCGTTAAAATGCTCTGGATAGGTGAGCACAACAACTGAAGATAATGTGTCAAACGACAAAAGGTTAGAACTAAAGAAGGCTTGTGCATTTAGAAACGGCATGACAATAAAGGCAGTCAATATCTGTCAGATTCTTCCCCTGCCAAACTCCGTCCTGTTTGCCTTCATTTTCTACCCGCAGAAGTTGAGCTTCTTTATAACTTTTGCATAAGCTAAATGCACCAATGCAGGTTTCCGAAGTCTTCGTTTAGCTTCCTTGGACTGCAATACCATGTTCAAGAATAAATCACATGCAAGTAAGTCCAATGTACAAACACAATATTAAATCAGTGGTAAGTAGCAACAACTATATGTACGAGACAAGAAATTCTGCCCTACATGGACGCACCAAAATGTTCCGAACCAAATTTTAATGGTTTTCATGATCGACAGTCCTATGTCAAGGTTGAGAGGTCATTCTGGAGCCCGATTTCAAGCCAGGTCACAAGCATTTCACAGATCCCCAAGGCCAGCAGCGAGCTCCCATTGCCCAGATGAAAGCTCCTGCTTCCCATTTCCCGTGGGGTATAAGATGATTTCAGCCCAGGCTAAGAATTTCTCACCCTGGTCATTAGATATACCTCATTCTCCCTCCTCAACATGTCCTCCACCCCAGCACCCTCAACCTGCCATGGAGTCCTCTCCAATGCAGGCTCCAGCCGCAGGAACTCAACAACTATGATAAAAGGCAAATAAATTGTTTGCCCAGCTGAGCTGGAAAGGGACTAACAACTAGTTCATTGTAGATCAGAACAAGTTTGACCCTGTAGTTGAAAAACTTGCTTGTCACTCATTTGAGCATGTAGCCTCAAGTCTCAATTTTCTTTTTAGTTCTGTTATTTCTTATTATTCAACTAAACTTCCCGCACCTGCCAAATGTTTCATTGGGATTACCATGGCACTCTAGGGAATAGTTTGTAATACAAGATGTCACGTGGTCAGGAAATTCTCACACGAGGTTTATACCCACAACAAAGTTATTTGTAGCACCGAAGAACCCTAATTGTGGAAGTGAGTACATTCCACTTCACATAGACAATAGAAGAAAATGTAAGTCGCTTTATTGTACTTTTTTAATGCCTCCATCCATTTGAAAATTGCATTGCACATTGTTGATATCAATATATAAGGAACTAAATGGCAGTTATAACGTCCAGTACTTTATCATATATACAGCCAATTTGCGATGAAGCTGTAACATGCAAGAGCCGGCCGTCCATTGTTTATTAGACATAAAAGACTAGTACATCAGGGTAAATAAGATAGGAATAAGTTAGATATCATGGACGATGTTTTTTAGGACATGAAGCACTCTAGCTCTATTCCAGTTCACTGCACATACTAGACGATCAGATTACACTGTCAAAACAAAGAATTGCAGACGGCAGAGCACAGTTCGATGTGGTTCAGTTACATGGCAATCAACATGAGTCAATGCAGCATACTAATAGTGATAGTGTTATTGAGAAGATGGGAAGAAAGATTGCCACTGATGAATGTACCTTGAGGTGTGCATTGTGGCGCTTGCCGGCCCTCCACCTGCGGATCTGCCCGTCGTTCATGGTCCGAAATCTAAACTTCATGGACCTGATGAGCAACAGCAGAAGTTTATGGTGCTTGACTATCTAAACTTCACATTGTGTTTTCTGTATATTTATTGCTAGGTAAAGGGAAAACTTAGCACTAACATTGTAAAATGCCCTAAACTTGCAGAAAAAAACGCTAGCAGTTCGAGCATTCCCATGAGCACGAACTTGATTGAGTACCCTATGTGCGAGGCCAGGTGACATGAGACTTAGCTGGCAACGATACGCTCTAGTAACAACGCCCTCCGATAGCGAATACTGGTTTCTCTCTATTGCATTGGACTCCAAGCTGACGATTGCATGCCGGGGCTATAAATCCCCGGTGATGCAGTACTAAGCAATGGACTCTAGATGTAACCATGCGCATGCTGCACCTTCTCCTTGCGACCCAGCCATCACTTGTACATGAGCGACTTCTGCTCTTGCGCACACCTGAGTCTACCGACGAGCCATGTGCTCCACTTCGTAAGCAGCTAACCACCAGCGACTGGCTATACAAACCCAAGCACCTACACAGCTGATAATGGACAGTCGGACACACGGCGCACTAATCAGCTGACTCAAAACAAAATCAAAGCCAATATTATTCCTAATCGTAGACGTGAAAAGGGAAGAGAAGAGCAGACTATTACGAGGGCGCCTTGAGCTTGTATTTCTTGACTTTGGATTTGGTAGGCGTGAGCGGCGCGCGCGGGTTCTTGTCCTTCTTGGCGTAGTGACGCACCTGCTGCTGCTGCACCGACTGCACCCGAGAAATGAACATCAATCGAACCGAACTCCGGGGAGGGTGGAGGGTGTAGAAAAAGAGAAAAGAGTAGGGGAAAGGATCTCTCACCGACGGGCCAAAGGCGGGGGCGGGGGCGGGGGCGGGGACTGGACAGAAGAACCCCTGGGCAAGAGGGGCGCGGAGAGAGTGGTGCCGCCGGAAGGCGAAGGTGAAGGGGAACGGGGCCGAGGGAGCTCTCGAGATCACATGTGGCGGCAGCGGGCGCGCATGAGATGCAGCGGCCGCGGCAGAGGAGGACGAGGAGAGGACGCGGCGGCTCAGGCCGCCGGCGGCTGACCACCACCGCCGCATCGTCGATCGCTGCAGCTCCTTCCTACTCTCTGCGTGATTGGAGGGCCTAGGGTTCCTCCGATTGAGGTGGGCCCGTAGCAAGCGATATGCAGCACCCTTCGAGGCGGAAATGGAACAAAGAAAAGCCCAATGGCCCAGGAAATGGGGTTTGTTTGGAACCAAAATCGGCCCAGTAACCTTTGTGAACTCAAAAGTGAGTTAACTGATTACTAGAAAAACTGCACAGCAATTGTCGCATTTTTCGTGTATATTTTTGTTGTGCATCTCTAGTTGAAGTAGTATATTTTAAATTTATTATTTAACAAATAGAAGTATAGTTACTTTGTCATGAATGACAAAGTTTCATAAACATATACTTCAGTCTCAAAAATAAGTTATCAATATGGTTTTTAAAGCATAAATGTGACTTTTATTATCTATAAAATATTTAATAAAAAGTAGCATCGGTACACTTTTAAAAAAGTATTTTTAAAATAAATTATTTCTAATTTTGTAACTTAATAAATTTAAAATTATTTCTAATTTATATTAACAATATTTGAGTAAAACATTGCGTTTAAAGCTACTATTTTTTTAGACCGGAGTTGTGAGCGAAAAAAAGATTGAATCTTAGTTCTCATAGTAATCAAGAAGCATTTTTAGGAGATAAAATAATTTAAGTTATCTAAATATATATTTTTATTACATATAAAGGTCTTTAATTGTAGCATATACTTACAAGATATATAAGTAAAATAAATTTATAATAACTTTTCTTATATCTTTTGGAATAGTTCTATTAAATCTATAGCAAAAGTAAATTTGATTTAACAAAACAGTTACGGTTAATTTTTTATATCTATACCATTGTCCATGTATACTACCACATACTCCATCCATCCTAAATTATTGTTTACCGTTGATTTTTAATATCATCTTTGACTATTCAACTTATCTAAAAAATTGATTCAAATATGTAAAATTTTAAGTTGTGATTCACATAACTTTAATGATAAAGCAAATTATAATATATAAAATTTATAAAAAAATTAAATATGACTATAGTCAAAATTTATGTTAAATCTGAAAAAGCTAAGGCGATGGCATCATGCTTGCTTCCACATAGTAGAAGCACGCTCCTACGTTGACTAGAGAAAAGATTTTTTATCCTTTCTAATATCTACCGTTAGATTTTAAGCCGACGGTTAATATTTTTTAAAATAACGTGGCGCAACGAAGGTTGAGAGAACGTTTGCACTTTAATATATAAAGATATTATGGCGAGCGAACGAGGCTCGACGGTAGATCCAGCAGCTGGCCAGCTAACCGCCCCGTTGGATCCCCGCGATGGACAGGCGGTGTTGCAAGGGGACTTTGGTGCAAGTTGTTTATTTCAGGCTGTCTTTTAACCCGTGGAGATATAAATAAGTCTATGCTCTTGCTGCACATCAAAAATTTGAAGGTTTTGCTGATCTCTTTAATAACACGGTCTTCAACGCTCTATAGTTTGGATTTGTATGCGAAGTATATGTGTATGTGGAGATGTGCTGTCGCTCAACGTGTAGAACTATGTTCTTGTGCGCATCGGAATCTATAAGATTTAGGTGATCTCTTCAAGTATGTGCTCTCAACACTAAATATACTTATAGGTCTGAATCTGGAAGCAAGGCGTGTAGTTGTGTGTTATAGTGTGAATGTGTGTCTTCATAAAAAAATAGATACTATAGTTGTATTCGGTAGGAGAGATTTAAAAAAAACTGATTATTATAGCTAACAGGCAACGACACAAACCCTTTTACTAGGAATCATCGATTAAGCTTAAGCTAATGCCACGTTGTCTTCCCGACCATTACCCTCCCTGATCAGGACATCCCTTAATTAGATACATACAATACTCCACCTACTACTGATGGTTCAATCACAAAAGATCGTGTAAGATAATTGAATTTAAAGGTGAGCTCGTTCTTAAATACATGTCTTCCTTCTAGAATATATTGCTACCTAATAACTTTATCATAATTAAAAACAATGAAAAGGATCAAAGAAAGCATAAATAAGCATTTGGAGATGCTCAAGACCAGCAAAGCATGTTCCACCGTGAAAAAGATTCAACCCAACTCGAAGTCAAGTTGCCCTCGAGTCCCAGGAGGAGTCTGCACTAAAACGAACGCTCACGTCGCATTCGGGATCCATTTTAGACGTTTTAAATATAGATGTAAAGCTAAGAAAATAACCTTTCCAATGACACCGATCTCATCTCCAATTTCGACCGGGGTCAACGAGAATCATTAAAATAAAATCCAAAAAATACACTGGTGCTGCAACATTATCTTTTGGCCTTTAGACCATGTATCGTTTTTAGGTTCATTAGTATTAGAGTTTGCCCCTAAGAGCTTCTTTGACTGAACTAAAGTCTTCTTCTTCGGCTTTGCTTCACTTGCTTCCTCTGCCATCTTCGGTGTTTTCTAAGATGACTAAGAGCATTCATATCTCCTAACGCTTGTATAACCTGAGACAAATGACCCTACCTCCTTAATAGTACCGACGGTCCTACGGACTCTCTAGCTAATCCTTAGCATTGGCCCTCCGACGTCCGAAAACTCTTGTTCTTGGGATTGTCTTGGTCATCCATCGAGAAAGCTCACCATATTGTTGTAAAATTAGCGGAGTGGAAACTACACTAACTACCGTTACCTATGATTTTTATGAACTTACATCCAACGAGTTAGTTCATGGTTCTTATTCAATCACCAAAATCATTTATACATTTGAGGGGCTTCAATGGTCATGAAGCTAACATCCCAACAGAACTTTACCATTGTAGTATTGTTCCTATTTATGCCATGGTGAATGCCCATCACTCTTAGAGGTACTTGAGTTAGTATACTGGTGCCCTTTCCTTGAGCACCTTGAATGAATCTTTCTTTTTGTACTTACTTTATCCTTGGAGAAGGAAATTGTGCAGCTTCTGATTTCGGTATTTTCTTTTTGTTACACAGCAGTTGGAAGGTTATTTTCCTAGCCACATCCTAGATTTTTGTTAAGGAACTTAATTTAAATTTTTTTAAGGACATTAATTTAAAGAACTGCTTTGCATGGCTTCTCCAACAATTTGAGCTATGAAAATGCATGCTACACTTATGTATCTATTTACAACTAATTTTCAACATTTCAACCTACTTAGTGAAAGTTGCCTAGAGGGGGGTGAATAGGCAACCTAAAATAATTCCTGAAAAATCAAATTCAATGAACTGTCAGACCACCAGAGTCTCCGGTAATGTGCCAGATACTCCGGTCACCGGACTGTTTGGTAACTTGTCAGACACTCAGTCAAACAGGCACTTGAACGAAATTTGAATCTAAGCAAGTTTTAGCGGGTTCTAGCAAATTCCACTTAAATCAAAAGAATAAATATGATATAGGAAGTAGATCTAAGCAATTAAATAAGCTACAAACTAGTGAGCAAGTAGATCGAAGCAAATCTATAAATAGGAACAATAAGAACAATATGAACTTGCAAGAATGAAAAGAGCACAAAGAGACACAAGATTTTACTCCAAAGTTCGAGTCCACAAAAGAACTCTACATCTCCGTTGAGAGGTTCACAAAGAACCGGATCTCACTCGATTTTTTCTCTCACTCAACCAACCACAAAGGTGAGGTTGAGTTCTCCACTAGCAAATTCCTTTCGGGAAGATGTGAACAAACTTCTCGGAGCGTCACCACACAAGTTGGAAGCTCCCGGGCACGCCTAGCCGTCTAGGAGCAAAAGCTCCAAGAGTAATAAACTCAAATCGAAGCTCGATGATGCCGCAAATGCTCAATGAGAGTGAAAGCACTTCTCTCACAATCTCTAACTCAAATCTTGCAAGCTTAGGCCATGAAAGGGAGTAAGAAAGTGTTTTTGGTGCTCAACAGTGTGTTGTTCAAGTGTGAGTCGCCAGCCACTCCAAATGGGGCTGAGGGGGTATAAATACCCGAGCTCCAAAAAGTAGTTGTTGGACTGGCTTCTAACTGACCGGACACTCCAATCCACCGGAGTCTCCGGCAACTTGCCAGATACTCTGGTGAAGCCTCTCGGGTTGGCAATGCCTGAACCACCGAAGTCTCCGGCATTGTGCTGGATACTCTGGTAGCCCTCTCGAGTGCAGGCTGCCAGGCCACCGGAGGCTTCGGCACTTTGCCAGACACTCCGGTGGGCCTTCTCTAGTTGAGGCTGACTGCCTTACCGGAGACTCCGGCAATGTGTCGGATACTAAGGTAAGGGGTCTCGGGTTAGGTTAAAATTTGAGTATTTTTGGCACTTTGAGACCTCAATTTGAGTCCCCCTTGATAGTACAGCATATCTAGACTCAAAAAATAATAAAATCTAGTATTCTTCTATGAGAAAAGGCTCTGTGACTTTATCCAAGAAAATTGGGGGTATTCATTTTCTTTTAATATTTTTTTCTTCTTTTTGAATCTTTCGCACTGTCAATACACTTAACAAAGGTCATTAGCTCTTTGAATGGTTCATCATCATCCACTAAAACTCACTAGGGGGCCTAGATGCACTTTCAATCTCCCCCTTTTTGGTGATTGATGACAACACATTCAAAGCTTCAAAAAGAGATATAATCAACAATTTTGGATGCTTGTGATATAGGAAGCTCCTCCTAAATGCGTGCATAGACTCAAATTCCTTATTTTGGCCTTAACAATTTCAAGTCCTCGATGTGCTCTTCCTATCCACTTTGCATCCGGCACAATCCGCATCGGAATATTCAATGCGATTAAAAGTGGAACCCTTTGGATACTAAAGCCCTAGGTTTGGTGTGTGAACTAAATATATTAAGATTTTCTTAACGGCCCTTAAATGGCACTCCTTTGAAGCGGCTTGAAATCTTGCACACATACACACACTAATCATGATATCGAGTATAGATGCACAAAGGTAAAACAAAGATCCAATCATAGAGCGATATACCTTTTGATCCACCGCTTTTTCACCGAAGTCAAGATCAAGATGGCCATTTGTCCCCATGAAAGTCCTGATAGGTTTAGCATCCGAGATCTTGAACTTCTTGAGAATCTCATGGGTGTACTTAGTTTGACATATGAACGTCCCTTACTTTAATTGTTTCACTTGAAAGCCGAGCAAGAACGTCAACTCCCCCATCATGGACATCTCAAATCTTTTCGTCATGACCTTGCCAAACTCATCACAAAAAGTTTTGTTAGTAGAATCAGATATTATGTCATCGACATATATTTGACACACAAATAAATCATTGTCTATTTTTTTATGAAGAGGGTGGAATCGGTTTTTCCAATGTAAAACCACTTTCAATGAGAAAGTCCCTAAGGCATTTATACCATGCTTTAGGAGCTTGCTTGAGCCCATAGAGCACCTTATAGAGTTTATAAACGTGGTTAGGATACTCATCATCTTCAAAGCCCGGTGGTTGCTCCAGGTACACTTCTTCTTTGATTAGTCCGTTGAGAAATGCACTTTTCACGTCCATTTGATATAACTTGAAATCATGGTGAGTTATATAGGCAAGTAATATACGAATGGACTCAAGCCTTGCTATGGGGACAAAGGTTTCATCGAAATCCAAACCTTCAACTTGTGAATAACCTTTTGCCACGAGCTTTGCCTTATTCGTTGTCACGACTCCATGCTCATCTTGTTTGTTGTGGAACACCCATTTAGTACCCACAACATTTTGACTTGGACGCTCCACCAAGGACCAGACTTCATTCCTCTTGAAGTTGTTCAATTCTTCTTCTATAGCCATCACCCAATCCAAATCACGAAGTGCATCTTCTACCCTAAATGGCTTCAAAGAGGAAACAAAAGAGTAATATTCACAAAATGTAGCGACTCGTGATCTAGTGGTTACCCCTTTTTCAATATCACCAATTATGTTGTCAACGGGGTGATCTCTTTGAACACTTTGATAGACTCTTGGGTGTGGCAGTTGAGGTCTTGGTTTATATTACTCTTCTATTTCATCTTCTCCTTGATCATTGCCCTCTTCTTCTTCTTGGGCTTCATCTTGTGTTGGAGGTGATGCTACATTGGAGGATGGATAGTCTTGGACATCTTGTGGATCACGTGGACGCACATCACCAATTGTTATCTTTCTCAATGCAATCACATGGAGCTTCTTCATCATCTAAAACATCAAGATCAACTTGCTCTACTTCAGAGCCATTAGTCTCGTCAAACACCGCATCACACGTGACTTCAACTAAACTAGAGTCTTTGTTAAAGACACGAGAGTTTGAGTCATAACCAAGCAAGAAACCTTCGTCCGCTTTTGAAGCAAACTTGGATGATTTGTGTTTCTTGTTGAGAATGTAACACTTGCTTCCAAAAACACGAAAGTAAGAGACATTAGGTTCGCTATCGGTGAGAAGCTCGTAGGGGTCTTCTTCAAGATGCAATGAAGATAGAGCCGATTGGTTGCATGACATGCCGTATTCACCGCTTCGGTCCAAAAGCGATCGAAGGTCTTGTATTCATCAAGCATGGTTCTTGCCATCTCTATAAGTGTACGGTTCTTTTTTTTGGCAACTCTATTTTATTGAGGGGAGTAAGGTGCCGAAAACACATGCTTGATGCCTTCTTCATCAAGATACTTCTCCACTTGAGTGTTCTTAAATTCGCTTTCATTGTCACTTCTTATCTTCTTGACTCTCAAGCCGAATTCATTTTGAGCTCTTCTCAAAAAACTTCTTGAGTTTTCTTTGGGTTTCACTCTTATCATGTAAAAAGAACACCCAAGTGAAACGAGAATAATCATCAACAATTACAAGATCATATTTGTTACCGCCAATGCTTATATAGGCTATTTGACCAAAGAGATCTATATGAAGCAATTTCAATGGTCTTGTTGTTGTCATGATGTTCTTGGCGAGATGTGGCGCTCCAACTTGTTTTCCGGCTTGACATACTCACAAGGCTTATCTTTCTCAAACACAACATTGGTTAGTCCTAGGATGTGATCGCCTTTTAGCAGCTTATTAAGATTCCTCATTCCAACATGGGCTAGCCTTCGATGCCACAACCAACCCATGTTGGACTTTGCAATCAAACATGTGTCAAGTTGGGCCTTATAAATTGAAAAGTCAATGAGATAAAGCTTTTTCTTTAACACATTTAAAGGCAATTGAGTCATCCCTCCTTCTAAATATTGTCACACCCTCATTAGTGAACAAACAATTATAGCTCATCTCACAAAGTTGTGAAACGGACAACAAATTGTAGTCCAAAGAATCAACAAGTAAAACATTAGAAATAGAATGCTCGGTTGTGATAGCAATTTTACTATAACCACGCACTCTTCCTTGACCGTTGTCACCAAATGTTATGCTCTCCATTGAATCCTCATTTTTTTGGTAGGAGATGAACATCCTTTTCTCTCCGGTCATATAATTGGTGCATCCACTATCTATCACCCAACTTGATCTACCGGAGGAGTACAGCTACAAAACAAGTTAAGCCTTATTTTTAGGTACTCAAATTTGTTTAGGTTCTTTCACATTAGCCACGAGAGTCTTGGGCACCCACACACAAGCTTTTGAGTTCTTGTTACGTGGTCCAACATACTTAGCAATAATTCTACCATGCTTGTTTTTCATGAGAACACATGATGCATCAAAAGTTTGAAATAGCACGGGCATATTATGAGAAGCATTAGCATGATGATCATGAGACTTAGAAAGATCATTAGTGACTTTGGTCTTGGCTTGCTT